>ML816144.1:0-19852 GCA_009831015.1 Picea engelmannii | reverse complement strand
ACATATGTTTATTCCACAATGTATATATTAATATATATGCATATCTTGTAAATTTCTTGCACTTCGCTTATAAAAAAAGGGAATCTTTTGTGCAATGTTGCCTTTGGATATTTTCCATGGAAAAAAATTTCTCGCTTCTGGGCAACCATGCATTGAATCGCATTTCGCTTCCTTCTCTTTTGTTATGTACAATATCAGTGATCCAATAAAATCAATCACAAAATAGATTAGCCTTCATTAGAATATTTACCATTCAATTGCATCACACCATCTGCTCTACTTTGCAACTATGCTTCTTTATACCATTCACAAAGCTGCATTTTCTCATACTGCAACATTAGAATGTTGTTCTAATCATACTTCAACATTCGAATACTTTTGCCTTTTGAACATGCTTCCATTTTCTTGCATTTAATTTGGCAGGGACTACGCTGCTTCGCTGCCCTTGCTATTATTCTTTCTTTTATTTGAGTGTAATGATATCGTACACCAGATTTTTCAATTCCCACAATTAGTATATTAGTTTCAAGCATTGGAATATTTAAAAGGCGAACAATTGGGATTTATCTTCACAACCTACCATTCTAAATGGTGTAGGAAATCTTTTTATGATATCTACATGGGTCTTCCTTTATCTTTTCATCCTCTAAAATATTAATAAAAATATTTTTAAATAAAAACACAAATTTTAAGAATCTTTAAGTACACCTTAGACAAATTGATATATCTTTGTCTTTTCCTTTTTCCCATATTTGAAAAAATAAGGTTGTTTATTTGAGTAGGTAATATATCCACCAGGGTAATCCTTCAAATTAAACTTATAAAATCAATAAAATTTATCTTGTACATGTAATTTAACTACCAAAGCTCATAATCATTATGTCCTATTTTTACGAATCTTGCGTAATAATAGGTGTTTGTTATGCACATGGCATGTTCTTTTTGTATTTATGTAAGTTGCAAATGTTTGATATATGGTTTTATGTCATATTATACCTATGTATATATGGATTTATGGAACCATTAGACTTAGTTTATAATGTAATATGCATTATATCATAATCCCAAAACATGGACATGGAGAAGGAAATGATGAAAACATGAATATGACAGAGATCATTAGAAATTTGCAGAAAGATGTCCAAAGTCACAAGGTTGATATAATGAAAGGCTTATGAAAGCCAAGGAGTAACAGAAAGACTTCAACATGAAGTTAATGCATAGCATGGACATAATTAAAAATAAATTGGATAAGGTGTCAAATATTGAAGATTATGCAGTCCTAAAAGAGTTTGAGGATGTGTTCAGAGAAATACCAGGTTTACCTCCTAAAAGAGATATTGATTTCTCTATAAATTTGATGCCTAGAGCAACTCCAATATCCAAGACTCCTTACAGGATGAGTACACCAGAACCGAAGGAGTTGCAGCTTGAAGAGATTCTGAAGAAGGAATACATACGCCCAAGTGTGTCACCTTGGGGTGCCCCAGTTGTATTTGTGAAGAAGAAGGATGGGACATTGAGACTGTTTATTGACTTCAGGCAGTTGAACAAAGTAATTGTAAAGAATAAGTATCATTTTCCAAGGATCGATGACCTCTTTGATTAGTTGAAGAATGTTAAAATATTCTCAAAGATTGATCTCGGATTAGGTTATCATCAGGTAAGAATTAAAGATGAATACATTAGCAAGACTGCTATCAGAACAAGGTATGGGCATTATGAGTTCATAGTGGTGTCATTTGGGTTATCAAATACACCAGTTGTCTTCATGTGTTTAATGAATGATTTTTTCAAAGAGTATTTAGATAAGTTTGTCATTGTCTTTTTGGATAACATTCTTATATATTCCAAGTCGTAAGAGGAACACGAGACACAATTGAATATGGTATTACAAGTGTTAAGAGAGCATCAATTGTATGCCAAATTGAGCAAGTGCTCATTTTATCAGAACCAAATTCATTATTTGGGGCATATCATATCTGAGGAAGGGATTGCAGTTGATCCTGAAAATATTGAGGCCGTTAGAGGATGGTCAACACCTACGAATGGGACAGAAGTTAGATCCTTCATGGGTCTCGTTGGCTACTACAGAATATTTATTGCAGGATTCTCAAAGATTGCACACCCAATCACTTCCTTATAAAAGAAGGGAATAAAATTTCAGTGGTCATTGGAGTGTGAAAAGAGCTTCCATCACTTGAAACAATTATTAACCAATGCTTCAATTCTAAGGATTGTTGATCTGAATGAATATTTCATGGTATGCACAGATGCATGCAAAGAAGGACTTAGTGGAGTCCTCAGTTAGAATGGGTTTGTGGTATGTTATGAATCAAGGAAGTTGAAGGAGCATGAAAGGCACTGCGTTACTCATGATTTGGAGTTGGCAACCATAGTGCACACCTTAAAGAAGTGGAGACACTACCACATGGGAAAAAGTTTTGAGTTGAAGACATACCATAATGGTCTAAAATATTTATTTGATCACCCAACTTTAAATGTCAGGTAGAGCAGATGGTTGGAATTTCTCAGTGAGTATGGATTTGATATAAATCATATCAAAGGGAAATAGAACAAGGTAGTTGATGCAATCAGCATGAGACTGCATGAGTTCCATCCTACAACCATCAACATGTATCAATCTGATTTGAAATATAGAATCTTGGAAGCTGCAAAATTAGATTTGCAATGCAAGGAATTAGTGGAAAATTACAAGGAGGCAATTTGCAATAGAAAATTGAGGACTACAAGCTGGGAATTGATGAAATTATCATGTACATGAACAAAATTTATGTACCTAATTCTGAGGAATTGAAAATTCTGATATTGAGGGAAATGCATAATGTGCGTTATGTTGGGAACCTAGGGTATAAGAAAACAATTGCAACTGTCAAGAGCCAATATTATTGGTCAGACATGAAGAAAGAAATTGTTGAGTACATTGCTAAATGTTGGGAGTGTCAAAAGGTCAAGGCTGAGCATAGGCACCCAGTTGGTTTGTTGCAGCCATTACCCATTCTTGAGTGGAAGTGGGAAGTAGTAACAATGGATTTCATCACCAAGCTTCCCAGAACAAACAAGTAACATGATTCTATCATGGTAGTGGTGGACAAGCTTACTAAAATTGCCCATTTCATTCTAGTGAAGCTCACTCACGAGGAAACTAACATTGTTGATATTTATATGAGGTAAGTAGCTCGATTGCATGGTATACCCAAGACAATTGTGTCTGACAGAGACCCAAAGATTACCTCAAAGTTCTGGAAAGGTTTATTTAAAGGTTTTGGAACAAATATAAATTTTAACACAACTTATCATCCAGAATCTGATGGGAAAATAGAGAGGGTGAACCAAGTGATTGAGGATATGTTAAGGATGTATGTGATGGATAAACCATCAAAATGGGAAGACTATATACACTTGGTAGAGTTTGCTTACAACAATGGGTACCAAACAACTCTGAAGATGAGCCCATTTGAGGAACTTTATGGAAGAAAGTGCAACACATCGGTAAGCTAAGACAACCCAACAGATAGAGAAGTAGTTGGTCCAGAGTTTCTCAGGGAAATGGAAGAGAAAATGTCAAAAATAAAGTAAAATTTAAAGGTTTCTCAAGATAGGAAGAAAAGCTATGCTGACAAGGGTTGAATTCACAGGGAATTCTTCGTAGGTGATCATGTATTCTTGACAGTGAAGGCCAACAAAAGTTCCCCAAAGTTGGGAAATTGTTCCAATTTGGTAGCTCGTTATTGTGGGTCGTTTGAAATCCTAGAGAAGATTGGGTTTGTAGCGTATATGCTTGCATTACCTGCATCTATGTAGATTCATCATGTATTCCATGTATCATTGCTCAAGAAGTATATACCTTATGATAATCATGTTATTGATTGTAATGTGACTCAGGTGGAGCAAGAAGGCTCTTTTCAAGTGCATCCGATGTGCATACTGGACCGGAAGATCAAGCAGCTCCAGAATCGAGCCATAGGGCTAGTAAAGGTCCAATGGACTTGGTACGGTCCTGATGATGCAACTTGGGAGCATAAAGATGCTATGTGGGAATAATACCCACATCTTTTTGAATTTTTTTGAAACTTTTGGTTGTACATGTAAATAAGATGCACAGAGGACACTGCATAAATAAGGGGATGAGATTGTAATACCCCAAGGATGAGCCCCATATGAATTGTAAACATGTTTTATAGGCTGGTGAGCCAAGTGATTATAAGCTAGGAAGCTTATGTGATGATTAGGATGAAGAGCCTAGATGCTAAAGGCCAGTGAGCCTATTTTTGTATATGTAAACACTCAAATCATTAATATAATTCATCGATGTGTGTAGAATGACCACGATAAAAGAGTATGGGGGACTAAGCTTCACTAGGTAGGGAAAGGGAGGGGCTATGAGACTAGGAAAAAGGGATAAGCTTGAGGGCTTAACTATAAATGAATATTATATTACTATTTCCTAAAGACTGTGGAAAGGATAATTTTTCTATCATAAGTCTCATGGAAGAGGGAATGAATCCCACATGGAGAGAAACGAGCTCCAGGAGAACCATGTGTCAATCATGGCACATGCAAATATAGGTGGGGGAAAATAGTTTGTTTTCCCATATTTCCCCATTCACTCTTGCATTCACACATCCATCCCTCCATCAAGGACCTCTGCATCATTCATGCACCTTTGGAACCTGTAGGAACTTTAAGTTATCCCGTACTTTTCCTGTGAAGCACAACGCACATGTACTTTACCTGAGCCCATACTATGCCTAAATGATTGGTTGTTGCTGCCAACGTAGTTCCTTGATTGAGCATGGATTGTTGCCATCATTTGTTATGTACCCAATCTTTGTTGCTACCATCACCCTTACTCGATTGAGTAAGGAGTTGGACTGAAGAAACAAGTTTTCAATCCTGTGGGTTTGAAGAGGCAGGTTGTCAGGCCCATGGATTGAAGAAGAAGGTTGTCAATCCTATAAGAAAATCTTTCCAAGAGAGAGAGGTTGCTAGGGAAGTGATTTTCCTAAAGGGACCCCAATGGCAGCTATAGTGCTCTGAGAATTCATGTATGGAATGTTGTTGAAGCCCTGGAAGGGAAGTGGGGCAGTCGAAGGACTGTTGAGCAGAGAAGGGGCACACTTCCTGGGGTGGGACAGGCATGTGGGGAATGAGAGGTTGTAGGTTGTTAATGTGAGTTGGCTCCTGTGACAAAATCCTTCCTGTTGACTGTGTAACTTTCCGTTGTCTCAACCTAGCCTAGGAATCCCTTTACTCTAGTGGAGTTTAGTCCCAGCTCGGGGGTGAGCCACTGTTGAGAGTGATGAGCAGCGTGGTCTAAGCCTAGGAGGTTCGTGGAAGGTTTGCACGCAGTTGGTGGTATTCTATAAAAAGATAAGTATCATTTATGTGTTTATTTGCATGTTGTGTATTTGTACATGTCTTATATTTATGAGTTTCTCTTATATATTCTATATGTATATGCTTACTGTTATTTCCGCATTAATCTGTGTATTAGAAGAATGTAATTGTCTATTAAGTTTTATATGTATGATTTTCCACAAGAGTTTTTGTGTGGCATATCCCAGCAGGTCTATGGTTGGGTATGTACATTTTTTGAATATCATAAACATGAGAAGTTCTCAATGTGGCAGTCCCCGGTCTGGGAGGCCTGGGATGTGCTACAAATTTCGTTTCAGAACTTAGCAAGAGTGTTTTATGGAATAGCATGGCCCGACCTAGGTGGATGGGGATGTTACAATATGTTATCCCAAGATATGATCTTTTTTTTATATGGATTAAGTTAAATCTCAATTGCTTATAATCAATAACCTGAAAACAAACATATACTTCAATGAGGTTATGATAAATTTATTGTTTCAAAAAAAATGATAATATTAAGTCATCACATACATTCAACTTGGTACCATGTTATGCAAGATGCACCATAAATTTGTCAACCTTACACAAGATTGATTTCATAAGATTACACAATATTGTCGACAATATAAAAATACCTAATTTCTCTAATACCATAAGTAAAGTATATTCAACTTATTCAATTCATAACACATGTTCTTAACCATTAGACCCACTCAAACTATATATATATTAAATACCGAAAATAATTCTGCAAATTAAAATTACAACCAATTATGAAATAAAACTTTATTAGTTATACCATTAATAAGAGTGAAATAAAGTATATCATTAATATATATAATTATAATTCATAAAACCGAATATTAAATACGTTAAATAACGCCACAAATTAAATTTTGCAACACATTATAATTACGAATGTATGAAATAAAACCTTATTAGTTATGCCTATTAATAGGAGTGAAATAAATTATATTATGGAATATTATGAATGGTTTTCAAACATTCACGTTATGTTTCATTATATTTCAGAGCTTTATCATCGTAATAAACTTAGTCACTCGAAAATATTAGATGATATGGAAAATGTTAGATGATATGGCATTGCTGACCAAATCAATATGCTTATTAGAACATAGTAATTACTAGTTTCAATGTTGTTTGATAATGACTTAAAAACATAAAGGGATAGTTATAGTTGAAATTTTGCTACTTGGGAGTATGTAGTTGAGATGCAACAACCATTTCCCTATTTATATTTATTGTGAAAATTGATGAAGTTTATTTTAAGAGGGGGTGTATGTAGTGCTTCATTTTACTTGATTATTTTTATAAAATTAAATTTATTTTTTGAGGGAGTTTGTTCGTAAATAATTTGAGTAATGAATTTTATTATGAAGAACCTAGACGATGACTTAATTCCTCTAGTGCATTCTAAAACATCAAATTATCTTAACCAAACATTGAAGCCTATGTCTTCTTAATAAACATATACCAGTTTACCCATGAGCAGTTGCTAATTATGACTTAAGTTAGTCAGTATTACTTCTTAATCAAATAAAATGACTCATCTCGGGGTTTATTAAGATGGAAATTAGATACAAGTTGTGATAGAACCACCCATCTATGAAAGCTAAGTTTTAACCAAACATATGATGATATTACAATGAGTCTCAACCTGCCATGCTGCTAAAAAGATTCAAACTATGCTTCTACATTGCGAAAATTTGAAAATGTCCAAGATGGTGCTCAATCAATGAGTTTATTTTTACATAATCTTACATACCTTAATTAACAACCATAACACCATAAACTAAAGGTAGTCATATATCTAATGCATCCACCCAAGATTCTCATCTAATGCATAAGTCAAATGGTCATTAACCAAAACAGGGAAAACAATGGCAACAAATAGAAATAAGGTAACACTTCAAATATTCTACCGTTACCAAGCAATGGTGGAAAATCTACATCTCATTTTTTGAATAGAAGGGTCGATATCTAATGTTTTGCTAACTATGCACCTATGAATATGGATTCCATCCAAGATTGATTTGGATCCACATAATTATTTTATGCACTGGCAGTGGTTGGAAGATTACAAGAAACATAATCAGAGTTTTAGGACAATGTTGTTGATTACTGATGCAGGAGCATCGCTCACTCATCAAGCGAGCCAGCGCGTGGAGTGGGGAAAGACAGCTGGACAAGCCAGCAAAACTTCTTTTTGAATTTTACCTTGATATTTGTTGCGCAAGCATTAATGAGTTAATGTAATGAAGCGCACTTGTATTGTATTGTAGATAGGAAGGCATTTATTAGTTTTAAATGCTGTTAGATAGAAATTTATTGTAGATTTGATAGTTTCAGATTTCAAGAGGGAAAACGGAATATAGGCACCCTCCTTTGTATCATTGTATTATGGAAGCATTCTGAAGAAAAGAGCAGAGCAGAGAACTTGTGAAGAACACCCATGTACAGATTGAATTAATAGAAGGAGAGTCTTTGATTCACTTTCATGGTTTGTGTTGTTTCTCTGTGTTGATATTATGCTCATGGATGTTTGCTTTCTGTCATGCATTTGCTTTGATATGCTGTGTGTGTGATTTCATAGTTGATTTGAAATCTGTGAGAAAGAGGAGAATGAGTTTCAGTTGTTTCTCTGTCTGAGCCAGGAGATTCCTGCATAGAGTGCAGTAGAATTCATCCGCATAGAGTGCGTTGATGAGGCCAGATAGTTGAACTCTTATTCTCATCTGCCCAGAAGTTGAAATGGGTTATTAGAGTCGTGCAGGGGAAGTGCAGACTGGATGTGAAGCCTCAGTGGCGATTCTGAGCTTAAGAGGGTGGAAGATTTCTGTTGCAGGTGAGTGCGCAAAATCTGAGGGATCCAGCACCTTGAGAGCTGTTGGAGGCCGAGTGTGAGAAGCGTGTGCAAAGTCTCTGAGGGAGGCAGAACTGACAAAGCTCAAGAGGAATAGTTCCTTGTGAATTTCGTGAGGAAGAGCACAGGTGAGGCTCGAACCGGGAGAAGTTCTGGAGCAGAAAGAATATTCTCAAGAAAGAGAATCGGGGTTCGGTGTTCGGAGTTTTCGACACCAAGGAAAACTTGTATCGTGGATTCGCGATTCGCGAAATCCCGACGGTGACGTGGCAGAGTGGGACCACGAGGTTTTAGTGAAGTACAGGTGTCGCTGCACTGGAGTTCGAAGGCGGAAGGTCCAAGTCCACACGTGCATCGAGGATCGGCACATCGAGCATCGAGGATTATCAGTTCGAGTTGTTGACATCGCGGATAGCGATTTCCCGATAGGGAAATCCCCGACATACAAAGTGTTGACCTTTTGACCATCGGGTTTCGGGGAAGTGAAAAACCCGATATTGTGAGCGTTGAACTCGCGAACTCGCGAGTTTAGATTTCCCAAAAAGTAAAGGGGAGATCACCGAGGAAATAGCTGTGGGTATTAAGAACTCCCGAGAGGAGTTGAAAGAGTCTTTGACTCTTCGGGCCGTGTGGGAGAAGGTCCTGGTGAGAGCGGGTTGGACCGTGAGGGTTGCGAACTTGCATCAGAGTGGTATCAGAGCGGGAGAAGAGTTCTCTTTGTTCCGGTAACAGAGAGAAGCGGATTTCATCATGCCGCCTAGAAGAGAGAGACAGTCACCTGATCGAGAAGACAGGGATGTCCGAAGAAGGGGTAGGCCAGCAGGAAATCCAGAAATGGAGTGCTAGATGAGAGATCTCCGAGCAAGGCTTGAGGAGATGGAGACTGCGCAGAGATGCGGAGCTGGTGCAGTAGAGTTCAGTGATTCCGAGGTAGAAGAGGAAGCTGGACACAATGCAGAAGAGGTTTCAGCAGAGGATGCCTCAACCGAACGGTTGATTAGAGCTATCGCCAGGATGAGCTCAAAGACAAAAATGGACATTCCCGTCTATGAGGGGAGTCTAAATGCAGAAGAGTTACTGGATTGGATCCAAGCACTCGACACCTACTTCGATTATGAAGACATTGAAGAAGACAAGAAGGTAAGGCATGCTGTTACTAAGTTGAAAGGACATGCAGCCTTATGGTGGGATGAGTTGCAGGCTGATAGGTGCTGCAAAGGAAAACAGAAAATTAAGAGCTGGGACAGGATGATCGCTAAGATGAAAGTGAAGTTCATCCCCAGAGATTATCAGATCACACTGTTCAGGCGAATGCAGAACCTGAGACAGAAGATGATGACGGTGAAAGAGTACACCGAGGAATTTTACAGGCTCAATATCCGAGCAGGTCATCGAGAGAGCGATGACGAAAAGGTGGCGAGATATCTGAATGGTCTGAGATATGACATTCAGGATGAGCTAAGCATGCTAACCATCAGGATGGTGGAAGATGCTTACCAATTGGCTCTGAAAGCCAAAGAGAAGCTGAGCCGCAAGCAGGGATAGCGAGGGCGAGGCAGGAGTCAGCCCAGAGGCAAGGCAATTGCACAAGAAATAACTCAGAAGCCCAAGGAGGAATGGCAGCGACCTCAGGGTAAAATGGAGAGAGGTGGATCCTCACAGTGAGGGAAACGACATGCTGAGCCAAGGAGGCAGCATACAGAGCAGAGTGGCGGTTATGCTGATGCCAATACATTTCCTCGTACCCGAGGTAGAGGAAGAGGCCGAGGAGGAATCATCACATGTTTTACATGTGGAAAAGATGGACATAAAGCCATGGATTGTCCAGACAGGAAGATGGACAGAGGAGAAGCTCACATCACAGAGGCACAGAGGCGTGATGTTGAGGATAAAGACACCGGAAGTGGGAAGTCACTGACGGTACACAAAGTTCTCTTGACACCTGAGAAAGAGGTGGAGGACACAACTCAGAGAACCAGACTGTTCAGAACGACTTGCAAGACCAAGGGCTGGAAATGCAAGGTCATCGTGGACAGCGGAAGCACCGATAATCTCGTGTTGATCGAGATGGTGGAAAAGCTAGAGCTGAAGACAACCAATCACCCGAGTCCATATAAAGTGTCATGGCTGCAAAAAGGACACCAGGTATGTGTTACGAAACAATGCTTGGTTGAATTTAAAATGGGTGAATACAAGGATAAGATCCTATGTGATGTTATTCCCATGGATGTCTGTCATGTACTATTGGGGAGACCATGGCAATATGACCGAAATGTGGTTCATGATGGGAGAATGAACACATACACCTTGGAGAAGGATGGGAAAACACACACATTGCTTCCGATAAAAGATAAAGAAGTGAAGCCGGAAGTAACCAACACCATACTTCTCATGAGTGGAAAGGAACTTCTCACAGATATGGAGAAGAACGAAGATCCACAATTCTTTGTGGTCAGGAAACCGAGAATTGTCCTGACTAGCACAAGAGTGGACGACTTGCCAGAAGAGATTCAGGAACTGCTGGGAGAGTTCGCTGATATCATCGTGGACGAACTACCTCATTCGTTGCCACCGATGAGGAGTGTGAGTCACCACATTGAACTCATACCCGGAGCAAGTTTACCGAATAAGGCAGCGTACAGGTTGACACCTCAGGAGAACGAGGAAGTCAAAAGGCAAGTGCAGGATTTGCTGGACAAAGGACTGGTGAGGGAAAGTCTGAGTCCGTGTGTTGTTCCGACAGTACTAAGTCCAAAGAAGGATGGAGGCTGGAGAATGTGTACAGACTCCAGAGAAATTAACAAAATCACCATCAGATACAGATTTCCACTGCCGAGAATGGATGATCTGATGGATTGCCTAAGCGGGGCAAATTATTTTTCGAAGATTGATCTCAAGAGCGGATATCACCAGATCCGGATGAGAGAGGGTGATGAATGGAAGACAACATTCAAAACAAACGAAGGTTTGTACGAATGGTTGGTCATGCCGTTTGGTTTGACAAACACGTCGAGCACCTTTATGAGGCTGATGAATGAAGTCCTGAGGGAATTCATTGGCAAATTTGTGGTCGTGTATCTGGACGACATATTAATTTTCAGCAAGACCAAGGCCGAACATTTGAGGCATTTAGCCATTGTGATGAGAAGACTGCAGCAGGAGAAGCTGTTGATCAATTTGAAGAAGTGTTCGTTTTTGCAGACAGAACTCATTTATTTGGGTTTTGTGATTTCGACAAATGAGCTGAAAATGGATCCTGAGAAGGTGGAAATGATAAAGAATTGGCCATCATCGAGAAATGGTTTTGAGGTGAGGAGTTTCCATGGATTGGCTAGTTTCTATAGAAAATTCATTCGGAATTTCAGTGGAATTAGCACAACAATGATGGATACAGTGAAGAAGCGGCATAAAGTTTTTCATTGGACAACAGAGGCTGAGAGGAGCTTCAATCTGTTGAAGAGAAAGATAACAGAGCAACCAGTGTTGGTGTTGCCTGGTTTTTAGAAAACATTTCAGGTGAAATGCGATGCCAGTGGGTATGTTGTTGGAGGGGTCTTAAGTCAGGATGACAGATCTGTGGCTTATTATAGCGAGAAACTGGATGATGCAAAGCTGAAATACTCCACGTATGATAAGGAGTTCTATGCCATCATACAGGCATTGAAAAAGTGGAGGCATTACTTGATACCCAAAGAATTTGTTCTGTACAGTGACAATCATGCATTGCAGTTTGTAAGTCAACAGGATAAGTTGAACCAAAAGCATGCAAAATGGGTAGAGTACATGCAAAATTTTACGTTTGTTATAAAGCACATTTCAGGAACTGCTAACAAAGTGGCTGATGCTTTGAGCAAGAAATGCTTGTTGCTGCAGGAGTTTCGAGTCAAAACCTTGGGTTTTGAAAATCTGAAAGATATGTATGCAGGTGATGCGGATTTCAGAGAAGCATACGAAGCAGCTGAGAATCCAGTTCTCAGGAATCGGAGCCCGTGGATAGATTTCATGATCCAGGAAGGATTGTTGTTTAGAGGCAATCAATTGTGCATACCGAATTGCTCCATGAGGGAGAATTTGGTGAGAGAAAAGCACAGTGGGGGCTTAGCAGGTCACTTTGGACATGACAAAACATTCGTGAAATTGAGCGAATCGTATTATTGGCCAGGCATGCGAGCAGACGTGAAGAGGTTTGTTGACCGATGTCGAATTTGTCAACATTCAAAGGGCCGAAAGCAGAATGATGGATTATATCATCCATTACCCATACCTGAGAGGCCATGGGAGGCAATCAGTATGGACTTTGTTCTGGGATTGCCGAGAACACAGAGAGGAGTAGATTCCATCTTTGTGGTGGTGGATAGGTTTTCGAAAATGGCACATTTCATACCGTGTCAGAAGACCAGCGATGCGACACACATCGCAAACCTGTTTTTCAAAGAAATCGTTAGACTACATGGATTGCCGAGAAGCATAGTCTCGGACAGGGATACAAAATTCATAGGTCATTTTTGGAGGACGCTATGGAAGAAGCTGGGAACTAACTTGGCATTTAGTTCAGCATATCATCCACAAACGGATGGGCAAACAGAGGTGGTGAACAGAAGTCTGGGGGATTTATTGAGGAGCTTGGTGACCGAACACCACAGCAGTTGGGACCAGATATTGCCACAGGCAGAGTTCGCGTACAACGATTCGGTGAACAGGAGTACAGGAAGAAGCCCATTCCAGATTTTGTATGGGACACAACCGAGAGGAGTTTCTGAGCTCAGGGAGTCAGGACAGGCTAAAACTAGTAGCGCGAGTGCAGAAGGATTCGCTGAGGCGATGCAGGAACTTCACAGTCAGGTGAAGCAGCGACTGCAGAAATCAAATCAGGAGTATAAGCGCAGAGCCGATCAGCGGAAGAGACAACTTCAGTGTGAAGTTGGAGACATGGTTCTGGCACACCTGAGGAAGGAAAGGTTCCCAAGGGGAACGTATAACAAGCTCAAAATGAAGAAAATCGGGCCATGCAAAGTCCTGAAGAAATTCAGGGAGAACGCGTACGAGCTTGAGCTGCCAGATGGCATCGGGATATCTCTGATTTTCAATATTTCGGATTTATACCCATACAGGGCTGATGAAGCAGAAGCTGGAATTGAAGAACCAGTGATCCAGTGGCAGAAACAATTGCCAGTTGCACAGAAGCCTCAGATGGAGTGTATACTGGATAAAAGAGTAGGTAAGAAGACCAGGCGAAAGCAGTATTTTGAATACCTAGTGAAATGGAAGAATCACCCAGTGGAGGATGCCAGCTGGGAAACAGAAGCAGTCATACAGAGGCATGGACAAACTGTGCAGGAGCTCATGGATAGGAGCCCATGAAATCTTTCGAGCCGAGGAGTATGATGCAGGAGAATCGCTCACTCATCAAGCGAGCCAGCGCGTGGAGTGGGGAAAGACAGCTGGACAAGCCAGCAAAACTTCTTTTTGAATTTTACCTTGATATTTGTTGTGCAAGCATTAATGAGTTAATGTAATGAAGCACACTTGTATTGTATTGTAGATAGGAAGGAATTTATTAGTTTTAAATGTTGTTAGATAGAAATTTATTGTAGATTTGATAGTTTCAGATTTCAAGAGGGCAAACGGAATATAGGCACCCTCCTTTGTATCATTGTATTATGGAAGCATTCTGAAGAAAAGAGCAGAGCAGAGAACTTGTGAAGAACACCCATGTACAGATTGAATTAATAGAAGGAGAGTCTTTGATTCACTTTCATGGTTTGTGTTGTTTCTCTGTGTTGATATTATGCTCATGGATGTTTGCTTTCTGTCATGCATTTGCTTTGATATGCTGTGTGTGTGATTTCATAGTTGATTTGAAATCTGTGAGAAAGAGGAGAATGAGTTTCAGTTGTTTCTCTGTCTGAGCCAGGAGATTCCTGCATAGAGTGCAGTAGAATTCATCCGCATAGAGTGCGTTGATGAGGCCAGATAGTTGAACTCTTATTCTCATCTGCCCAGAAGTTGAAATGGGTTATTAGAGTCGTGCAGGGGAACTGCAGACTGGATGTGAAGCCTCAATGGTGATTCTGAGCTTAAGAGGGTGGAAGATTTCTGTTGCAGGTGAGTGCACGAAATCTGAGGGATCCAACACCTTGAGAGTTGTTGGAGGCCGAGTGTGAGAAGCGTGTGCAAAGTCTTTGAGGGAGGCAGAACTGACAAAGCTCGGGAGGAATAGTTCCTTGTGAATTCCGTGAGGAAGAGCACAGGTGAGGCTCGAACCGGGAGAAGTTCTGGAGCAGAAAGAAGATTCTCAAGAAAGAGAATCGGGGTTCGGTGTTTGGAGTTTTCGACACCAAGGAAAACTTGTATCGTGGATTCGCGATTCGCGAAATCCCGACGGCGACGTGGCAGAGTGGGACCACGAGGTTTTAGTGAAGTACATGTGTCGCTGTACTGGAGTTCGAAGGCGGAAGTTCCAAGTCCACACGTGCATCGGGGATCGGCACATCGGGCATCGGGGATTGTCAGTTCGAGTTGTTGACATCGCGGATAACGATTTCCCGATAGGGAAATCCCCGACATACAAAGTGTTGACCTTTTGACCATCGGGTTTCGGGGAAGTGAAAAACCCGATATTGTGAGCGTTGAACTCGCGAACTCGCGAGTTCCGATTTCCCGAAAAGTAAAGGGGAGATCACCTAGGAAATAGCTGTGGGTATTAAGAACTCCCGAGAAGAGTTGAAAGAGTCTTTGACTCTTCGAGCCGTGTGGGAGAAGGTCCTGGTGAGAGCAGGTTGGACTATGAGGGTCGCGACCTTGCGTCAATTACTCTTGATTTATCGATTGATTCTTTGAACTTTAAGATTCAAAATTTCTTAATCTTTAACTCTATCAATAATTCCTATGGGTTGCTTAAATTTAATAATTTATTATATCTATATTATCTCTAACTACATCTAACAATTCTATCTTTAGTCTCAACTACATTGTTTTGGTAGTCTTTTACAACTGGCTACACCTAACAATTCTATCTTGTTTTATTCATTTAGTCAAAAATATTGAATTTTTATGATCTACAAAATAAGCAAGCATTTGTAAATCCTCAACAAAACTATTTGGAGGATTCCTTTGATTTGCACATACTTCCATATATATTTGAAAACTTAACAAACCTTTAACATATTTCCTGATCTACTTGCCTTCATTTATAAAAGTGTCTTATTTTCTTTAAGAAATTAATACAACCATAATCACAAATCACAAATGTGATTGATATGCTTCCATTTTTCTTAGAGATATTAATGCAAATCCAATCCCAAATGTGATAGATATATATGTAAATAAATATGTAATGTAACATCAAATAATTGATCTAAGATCATATTTTTAATGAAATAGCTAATACTCTTAAGTTTTACAATAGTTATATTATGGTTTGATGGTAGTTAAGTGAGCTCATATTTCCATTGCCCTTTATGAAAATACAATACCAAGCTTATTATTCATGCCGTGCTCAAGTAATATATTTTTTTAATGCTTATGAACGGTTGACCAAATATGTTTATGGATATGAACGGTTGACCAAATATGTTTATGGATATTTAATGATTTCATTTCATAATTATGAAATATTATGGATTTTTATTTTTATAAGTTAATTAAATCTGTTTTTATTTTCAATATAATTAAATTAAATATGTTTTATTTTTAAAGTTAGTAAATTGCTAAACTCTTCTATCTTCCTTAATTGATATTTAGTTCCTAATTAATAATAATTTATTTTATTTGTATCTTTTTGTTGTTATGTCTAAATCTTTTCACCAATGTTAGAAACAAGAATTTCCCTAATTGTTTAATTGTTTTAGGGTGGTGCATACAAATTGTGTTTGTATTCATTGTATATATTTAAGATTTCAACAATTGTTGATTCACATCACTCATTTGCAAAAAATTTTCTAATCATGAGATTTATTCACACAAACATTTATTTCTTTTTACCTAATCATTTTTTTCTAAGTGATATTGGATGATTTTTAGGAAAAAAGGACTCGTGCTCTCTCCATCCTACAAGGTCTAGCACAAAAGTTCACTTTTTTTTTGTAAATAAAATTATATTTTCCCTTGTATGTCCATAGACCTAGCACTTGGAAACAATGCCCTTCTTTAGGCAGCCTGTTAATCTGCAAACCTAATTTTGCAAACCTTTCATTTAGAATCCTTTTTTAAGAAAATCCTTGAAATGGAAGAATATTTGTTTCGATACACCATTCTAAGCATACAAAAAAACACCCCACCAAATTGTCAAGTACGTCATTATTTTCTCCAATTATAAATATACAAATTGTTTCACTCCCCAACTATTTTTTATAAAATCCGCCTCACCACCTTAGAACGAAATATGTTTGGAACCTTCGGGGGAAATTGATAGTTATAAATATCTTTGGAATCTAAATTCACATTTCAATTAACATCTATCCTCAATTCATCCCACTCTTCTCCAACCTTTTTTTTTTAGAAAAAAACCATATGTATTTGATATTTCAAGTAGAAATCAAAATACACTTTGTTGCATCCTTTCGGCTTAGTTCTTGACTACCAGACTTGAAAACATTCAAAAAATCAAAATTTCTATGATGGCCTATGCCTTGTCAACATGCATTCATCATTTGAAAATTATAGTTTCTATATGTCCCTTCTTCAACAACATATATACAAACATTATAACGAACTTAAGTAGATCAATGCATTATGTACCCCCTATGCATGAAACCAAAATTGAATCAAGAGACATGTAATATTTTAGAAGAGAGTAATTGTAACGACTTCAGAAGGTATGTTATTCAGTGATTCTCAAATTAGTAGCATTCATTCCTCCTAGAATAGTGCTTGCTTAGAAAATTGATCAAATTTTTGATTGGGATCTCTGTAAATATGAGTAAAAATGATCTCCTTGAACTATGCCCTTAGTACCAAAAATCTTTCCTTAATGGGATGATCCAAATGGATCTCGGTGGCCATCCACCTTTTCCACTGAATCACCATTTCAAGCCTATGGTTTTGATAAACCATGATATTCACCCTTTTGATGGGGAATAGAATGTAATGCCATCTTGATTTGTTAATTACAGACATTATGTAATGATTTCCTAGTGGTCTTATGTACATTCTTACCACATATCATTAATGTATTGGATCCCATTAGAACTTCGCAGTTAAGTGCGCTCGAGATAGAGTATTACTGAGATGTGTGACCTCCCAAGCGCACTTAACTGCGGAGTTCTAATGGGATCCGGTTCATTAACACTATGTTGTAAGAATGTACATAAAACCACTAGGAAATCATTACATGATGTCTGTAATTAACAAATGAAGATGGAATTGCATTCTATTCCCCATCGAAAGGGAAAATATCATGGTTTATCAAAACCATTGGCTTGAAATGTTGATTCGGTGGAAAATGGACAGAGATGTCTCATTGATAAATTATGACTAGATTTATATTTGTAGGATGAGTTCAAAGGAGAAGTTCTTCGATAATCACCATCGAGTAATTGATCAATGCTACCTTTTGATCAACTTATTTACCTTTGAGGACATTGGGGCTTCATAGAAAAAAAAAACATTTCACATTCATTATTAGTGGCGATTTCAAGTCCTAATGCAAGCTCCATGTATTTTCATCCTTCGGGATCATAAGTAGCCCCTTCCCCCTACACTTGTCTCCCTTTTAAATATTATACATGAATTTGTATCCCTGAGCAATGGGTGTAGAAGAGGTCATGTCATATACCTGCAAGCTATAATAATTTTCTAGTTTATCTTCCCCCCTATGAGGAAAGCATGAATAACTCCCAAGGTTATTCTTGGCATGCATGAGTCATGTGGATAGTTTACACTAGAGCCTTTCCAAATTCCCACAAGAAATAGTATGTTTGACCCAACCTCATACATTTCACAAGTAACCCCAATGAAGTTAATAAGATTTCATCTCAAGACCTCATTGAACTTTCATATAAGAAAATATACCAATTGAGATAACCATTGGGCTTCCAAATTTCCCTAGATTTACTACAACCCTATGCCTCACAACCTTATAAAATCACTATGGTAATACAAATATTGAATATATTAAAAAATGAATAGAGAGGGAACCATACACTTAGAAAAAAGAAATGTAAAGTTTCTATTCATCAAATAAAACATGTCCTCTTACATTTGTATTAAGATGTTATGTAATTCTTTCCATTAATTTATTTATTGTTAGTAACAAAAATACTTTAATGCAATTTATTTTTTGTAAACTAGAGAATAAACATAAATATTAATCATAGTAACATCCCTCTTAATGGTCATTTTGGAAAATACACTCAGTTTATTTTTAAAATTTGACAAACTTAACCAAGTGGTTTGGTGAAAATATATTTGTAATTTACTTTTGTGTAGTAGGATATAGCTCAACCTTAATATCTTCCAGAGTGCCCAACATACATCCAAATTAGATCTCAATTTCAAAATATTTGTCACAATACTCATCTTCTTAACCTTCTAAGTCATCAAAACTTTAGTGATTTTGGAAAGTTTCTCTTAATGTTTTTCAAGCATGGAAATAACATTTTAAAGAAATCCACGTAATCTATTACTTTTCTTAAGGTTGGATAAACCAATTTTGATGTCACAAAAAGTTAACCATCATCATCATCACAGTGATCTAATAAAATGACTTTATAGTAATTAGATTCTCTACTAATTAATTGAAAACTATCAAAATATTCATTTAAATTATAAAAACTTTATAATTTGAAAATTGATTTTAGATAACAGTTTTTAATTAATACAGATTAATATAATAACATTTTTTCCATATTAAAAAAAATCATATATTAAAATTCCATTCTAATCGAAAACTAAAACTAGTTTTCATTTTTTTTATTACAGAATTTGAAGATTCTAAAGCATTTTAACCTCATGAGGACTCACGTTTAACTTAAATTCCATTCTAATCGAAAACTAAAACTAGTTTTCATTTTTTTTATTACAGAATTTGAAGATTCTAAAGCATTTTAACCTCATGAGGACTCACGTTTAACTTATTACAACCCGTAAGATCCAGATATTTCAGATCTTTGAATGCTCCTATTTCACATGGGAATGCTTCTAAATTACTACATCCCCTCAAATCCAGATATTTGAGATTTTTGAGATCTCCCATTTCACATGGCAATGAGTGTAAGTTTTTACATCCCCTGAGATGTAAAAACTGAAGGTTTGAAATATGGCCAATGTCTGGATGCACATCTTCAATTCGAGTATAGTTCAGACCCAGGAATCCAAGTTGCTTCAATTGCCATAATGATCTTGGCAATAATTGTAGCCCTGTGTTACCTAAATCCAATACCTTAAGAGACACAAGGTTAAGGAAAAATGCTTCTGGAATCTCTTTCAATTCAAAATTAAGTACTAAAGTTAAACTAACCAAATTTGGACATTTGAATTCCTTTGCTGGGAGAGACGTAATATGACTACCAAAGAGTGAGAGTCTTTTGCAATTATCTCGAGCCTCTATGGTGGGGAAAACGGCCTCTATGTCTGGACAACGTCGAC
>ML816143.1:149822-175661 GCA_009831015.1 Picea engelmannii | reverse complement strand
GGAATGAAGCCTCAATAGTAGATCTGGGCAGGTGGACTTTGGTCGTCCAGATCTACTCACCACTTACCCTAAGGCGCACTCGCGCCCCGGCTTAAAATTGACGTCTCTTCCCCACATCTGACGGTCATTATAGACCCTGAGATTCTCCAAAAGAATCTCGTACGTTCATCGGGACTTATCATCACGAGAGTCCGAACTCTCGACCACGGGGCTCCCGAATTCTTGATCCCCGGTTTCTCGATGTGGTTAATCTCTTGACACGTAGCCTCCTTAAATCGGACAGTCCACGACTACTTTGTGGTTTCCACCATGGAAATTCCCAATCTCTCGTCACCAGGACTTCCGAATTCGCGATTCCCGTTTTCCCGAAATGGGTAATCTCACGACACGTAGCCTCCTTAAATTGGACGGTCCAAGACTGCTTCGAGGTTTCCACCATGGAAAGTCCCAATCTCTCATCACTAGGACTTCTGAATTCGCGATTTTTCGCTTTCCCGAAACGGGTAATCTCGCGACACGTAGCCTCCTTAAATCGGACGGTTCACGACTGCTTCGGGGTTTCCACCATGGAAAGTCCCGATCTCTCGTCACTAGGACTTCCAAATTTGCGATTTTCATTTTCCCGAAACGGGTAATCTCACGACACGTAGCCACATTGAATCGGATGGTTCACGACTTCTTCGGGGTTTCCACCATGGAAAGTCCCGATCTCTCGTCACCAGGACTTCCGAATTCGCGATTCCCAATTTCCCGAACTAGGAAATCTCACGACACATGGCCTCCTTCAATCGGACGGTCCAGATCTTATCTCAGGGTTTCCACAATGGAAAGTCCCAATCTCTCATCACTAGAACTCCCAAATTCGTGATTCCCGATTTCCCTAACTGGGAAATCTCACGACATGTGGCCTCCTTCAATCAGACGATCCAGATCTTATCTCAGGGTTTCCACAATGGAAAGTCCCGATCTCTCATCACTAGAACTCCCGAGTTCTCGACTCCCGATTTCCCAAAATGGGAAATCTTACGACACGTGGCCTCCTTTAATTGGACGACCCAAATCCGTTTCAGGGCTCTCGCCCTTATTTACTGGGGGTTTAACCCTCAGGTATCTCCTGACAGATCCAACAACTGTCGGGCTTTCCAGCCGAGATCTGACGGTTCAAACAGGCTCCTAACTTGTGCATTCTCCCACGGCTTCCTGGACGGGGAAAATTTAACGGCCCAGATGTTCTCATGGACCTTTGGGATCTACGATCCTGATCTCTTCGCTACCCACGAAGACACAGAAGGTCACAGGGGTATGGCACTTAACATCCTACTTTCTCCTACCAAATCTAGCGGTCATGAGTGACCACAGATTTCCCGACGGAATCTCGTCCGTCTATTAACACCTATCAAGGTTAAGGTACTTATCTTTCCAGCTTATTCTTCTTATCTGATAGTTATGAGTGACCATAGATCTCCCGACGGGATCTCGTCCATCGATTTGATACCTATCAGGGATTTCTTAGGGCCTTGTGCCCTCACGTCCTCCTTCCCGGTTCTTGAGGATGTTTTCAAGGAGGGTATCTCTATGGGGAGGTTTACCCAGGGTACTATCTAAGGCAGATAAGGGTATCTCTCTCCTGAGAACCAGGCGTGAAGTCTGAATTAGATCAATTTGCACATAAATAACAATTTAAGAGAGCATAAGCCACACGTAGTCTTTCCATATAAACATACAACTACCATTACTGATCAAGACACCAAACAGACATACGGTATTGATTTTTGGTGGAAGTTAATGCCACCTTTCCAGGTGCCTTCCACCGCCTCTCTGTAGCCATCGTGGTCTCTTTTTCAGCATATCCCCTCTCAGCAGTCCTGCAATATAAATTCATAATATTATTCACATTCATCGACCTTTTCCATAAGGTCCATTCACATCACATATTCACATTTCTGAGTTTGCCACAGTTCTTGGCCAGTCCGGTTATTTTTACAAACTGGGGGAAACAGGGTGTTACAACCCTCAACCATTGAGAAGTTTCACAAATGTGCACCTTCATCCCTTGAGAGAATGGGTGGGAACGGGTTGAGATTTTGCACTTGTTTTCCACAAATGCATAAATTCACACCTTCGCTCCTCATGAGAATGGGTGGTTGGTGGGTGATGGTGTGCATTTGTATGTCATAAATGTACAAATGCACAACCTCATGCCTGAAGAGGGTGGGCAATGGGGTGGGAGAGGGTGTGCATTTGTGCACCATAAATGCACACACTTATGCATGCCTTCAATTTCTGAGAGAGAGTGTAGGTCATAGGGGTGATGGTGGTCTACATTTGTGTATCACAAATGCACACAGTCCCCCACCACGATCCACCTTCTTAATGTGTGAAGATGTGCTCAAAAATTACAACACTCTTAGCAAATTTGCTTGACCATAAATTCCATATCAATTCATTTTATTGTTTGGGAGTTTTTTTTTAAATAAAAAGAGATTGTATTACCTTATGTCATAAAAAAAGATACACTTGTTTAAGAGTACAGTAAGACTTGCCACATGTTCTGCCACAGGTGTGGAAACTAGAACAGGTGGTTGGCATTGTGCATAGGCTAGAAAGCGACACATGTCCTAAAACCATAATAGCTTGCCACCTGTTCTTCCATGTGCATGGAAATCAGAACATGCGGTTGACTTTGTTCATTGATCAACTAGTGCACCGAAGCTTCATGGTAGCAAAAAAACACATAACAACTAAGACCAAAAAATTAATAGTAAAAAAGATAGACATGAGGCGAACCCGGGGTCTCGTCTTGGTAGACTGTGAAGGCATAAGACTAGCAACATGTCAGGCAAGGATCTTTGTTGAATCTTCTGATAAGGAATCAAACAAAAGATCCATGCACTTTCTAAGAGTGCTCTGGTTGTGCAACTGCTCGGTCAGGTCCCTCCTCATCTCAAAAATTAGGGCCAAGTGTTCTTCCATGAGTTTGCATGATTTGGGTGGGTCGTGGTTGTCCAGAGCTGGTTGCATTGGCGTGTCTGCATGTAAATCCCTACTGGGTGGGTCGTGTCTTTCCTTCTCATTCCATAATTCGCCTCAATTGATATCTGTTTCAATTGCGTTGGGGTCGGCGGAGTCCTTGCAACAATCCGACAGCAGAGGAGGAAGTTCCTCCTCTACGAGACAACCTGTCAAGACCATACTTGCTTGTGTCATCTGTTCACCACCAACTTCCTACAAGTTATGAGGAATCTCCTCCTCCATGAAGCATCCTCCATAATTGGGCATTGGAGTACGTGAGTGAAGCTCTGCCTCGGCATCCATGCCCCAATTTTTATCAGAATGGGGAGAATGGGATCGGTTGCTTCCTAGAAAGGGAGAGAGAGTAGCAGGTCTAGTGTGTCGGTGCCTTCCTACTTGACTATAGTATATCAGCCCGCACTTAGGTTTGCCTCTCTCACGAGGCATGACGAAACTAAGCCTGCGGGGGAGAGAGTTCACAATGGAGAGGCCAAAGATGCTTGGGAGGGATAGAAGGAAAAATAAAGAGGCCTGGCAAATCCAAATATTGAAAGCCAAGGGAGAATGAGAAATTGAGGACGAAAAACTGAGATAAGGGTTGCACTGGGGAAGATTTTGAGTGATGATGAGTGAGATGATGGCTATGGAGTCCATGAATACCAAAGTGTTGCGGGTGAGAGTCATCATACCAGTACCAATAAACCATACTTGAAGAGCCATTAGAGTTGTTGGACTGTCCCGACATTCTAGGCTCTGTGTTGAGTAAATGTGAGGCATTTCAAGTGAGTTGAGGAGGCTGCTAGAAGCAAGGGGCTTTAACTGCTCTTGTTGCCAACATGCCATGTGACATGCAATCTCCAGGTGGCACCCCTTCCGAGGGTTCTTAATTAGGAATTTATTTGAACTCTCTGTCATGAAGTTTTGCTGCTAACTCTTTGGTAAAAAGATTTTAACACACCAAAAATTCTTTATGAAAAATTTGAAAAATCTTTTCCTTAAAAGTCATTTTCAACTTGAGTAGGCAAAGAAGATATTTTAGGCATATAGGTAGTGAGCTTAGTTTTATGAAGCCTCACCCTCTTATGAATTGTACTATATCATTATGTATAAATATAATAGTGTCTAACTTACAAAAAGAACATTAAAATAATGTGACCTATTATTCATGATCACACATAACAAGAACATGTAACTAATCTCATCAAAACTTGTTTCCAAAATAAATCAGGGATAACACAAGCTCAAATTTAATATGATTTGGTAAGGGTGTTTGCAAGGTGACCTAGAACTATTATCATTGCTAAATTCAAAAGCAATATTAAACAAAATCAAAGATTGGGGTGTTTTTTCAATATTAATTATAAGTTAATATACACTAGATTCCTTCAAAATTTAACCGAAAGGTGTTTGAGGACTAACTTTCTTCTTGGAAAGAGATATCTAAAAATATATTTTGATATTTCAATTTTATGAAATATTTTGATATTTCAATTTTATTTATTTCATAAAATATTGTGTCAAATGTTTATTATATTTAGTGTATAAAATTTTAAACATATCTTAGACATCAAAAGAAACAAATTCATTAATTTTTATAAGTTTTAGATTTTTTATTTTTTCATTTTCTAAATATATAGAGAAAACATATACCTTTTAATCTACCACACATGTTTCATATTATAATATTGTGCATAATAATTTTCACAACACTGGCTGGAATTTCCTCGTGTTAAATTATTTTTAAATATTTTAAAATTATGTAGATGCCAATATCAATACCATTGATATCAAATCGTTTTTTAAAAGAGAAAAATGACTTATAGTAGTGAATATAATAAGTTTTTTATAGAGTCTTCCAACCAGTCCAAGGACATAAGATCTTATCATATTACAAAAAATAGTTCATTGCCTCCTAAATTCTGTAGAAAATAACCATTGTTTTACATATCAAAATACAAAAAGCCAAATGCAATCTTGCTACATTGGTCTATTTCAAAATATACACCAATCAATTTTCATCCATGTATTAGTAATCTATTGATTTATTGTTAATCTTTCAAAATTATTAGGATGTCCTTCTGTAACCATTGCAAAATAAATTTCATCCTCATCCAATCGCAAAGCATCCTTAGATAGTTGGTCAGCTTCTTGGTTATAAGCTCTGTATATATGTTGAGCTTTGAGTTGTTGAAAACTACCACTCAACATTCTAATTGTTTCCATCTAAGGCTGCAAAGAGATCACATGTAAATTATTATCATTAGTAAACCAATCGATAATAATCTTTGAATCGCCTACCAGTTGTAATCTTGTAAAATTTTTATAACTTGCAAAATATAAAATGCACCACAAAGCTAGGAGTTCACCCCTGGTATCGGTTCCTCTACCACAATTCATTTTTATTCTGAAGCTACCCAGCACTGGACATTTTAATAGAGCTCCAACCCCACATTTTGAACCCTTATCTTATGAAGCTAGCTCCATCAAAAAACTCCATTGCCAAATTCCAATCCAGAATGGGAGGTCTGTCAATCCTTCTTATCTTAGGACCCTGTGAGACTTTTAATTCTCCCAAGTCCTGTAGAATATCATTGCTAACTCTGACCATATTAGGAGGGAGATCTTCAAAAATAACCAAAATTTTGTGTTTCCAAACCTCCCAACAAATATAGCAAGGGATTTCTTTCCCATTTTCCTTCCTTTTTATCCAATTTTGAAAACAGTCGGCAATCTGACCTCCTTCCCAAGGACTGGCCAATTTTAATTCCTTTGTGATTGATTGCCAAATACCTTTGATGAACATGCACTCCACAAAAAGATGAAACATCGTTTCCTCACTGAACCCACACACGACACATCTACTCAGCCCATTAAAACCTCTTTTGTTCAAAATTTCCCAAGTAAGAATTCTCTGCTCCATCATTAACCAGACAAACAGTTTGACTTTTAAGGGTAGCTGCCAATTCCAGAGTTCATTATACCAGAAAAAAGGTTCAACTTCCATAACCTCCAGCATTTGAACTTTGTAAGCATGATTAGCATTAACATGTCCCCTTTTTGTGTCCCAAGACCAAAGTAAGGTATCTTTTTCATTATTTAGTACAAAGCCTGAACCAACTAAGCCCTTAAAAAAATTATTCCATTCCTCTTTTTGTTCTCCTTCTAGCCCTAGAGTCTTAGCCTTTTTCCAACTTGTGTAAATTGTAACCTCCAACTCATTAGTCCCAGCATTTGCAAGGAATTCAATCCCTAGTGCCTTCAATTTCAGGATAAGATTCCTTGACAGTTTATAATAAGTTTGTGACCCAACCATAGGATCAATACCAATTCTAATAGCCCTCCCATTCCCAGGCTTCCAAACCAACCAATCTGTTATAATTGATAAAGATGAGGTGAGTTCTCTCCAAAAGTTTGAAGTACCTATCCAATTTTTCCTATCTTGCCTGAACCATTCCTCCACGGATTTATTCTTAAGATATTTTTTAATTATCACCTTAGGCCAAATAACAGGCATCTCCACACACTTTTAGCCACCAAATCTTTCCCAAAGGAAAAAATAGTTTTTAATCCTCACCCACCAGTCTTTTTTGGTTTTGTGATGTAGACCCCCTTCCCTACCGAGGTTGCGCGACCTCCCGGTCTCTGGATCGTTCCAATTGTTGAGTCAGATTGACTCTTCGAGCTCCTGAATGAACCTAGATCAAACATACACATGCCCCTTTTTCCCATTTGGCGGAGGTCCTGTGACACCCACAACCTCTGTCTGCACGTTCTAGCGCTCTTCAGTTGAGGGGCGCGAGCTCCTTTTCACTAGATCCTTCTTCATATGTCACTGAGTTGTGCCCTTGTGCTAATGTGTTATTGCGGGCGCAGGCAAGAGTGGTTTCCAACCAACCCGCTTTTCACCCCGCAATCCTTCTCGTGATGACACGTACCCCGTCACTAAAACAATGGTTGAAATTGTGGCCCACTCAAGGAATATTATCATTCGACCATGTCCTAGCCCCTCAATCCCTTATGTTTGTCGATCTTTGCTCCTTTGGCATTGCCCGCGACCAATGATTGCTATCAATCTTCATTTTTCCCTTCTTTCCTCTCTCCACGCAGCTCCCTAGACCTCCACGATCTGTCGACACGTAACTCCCCTTTGGATCAATGGCTCTCGTTAACTCTTCATGTTCGTCCTTCGAGAGTTTACACTCTCAAAATCCATTCTCCTATGTATGACAATCTCTCAAAGTGGAAGATCTGTTGCCATATGTCTCCTTGGATCTACGACCAGGATTTCCTCCATGAGTATGGCCTTCGGGAATCTTGATTCTCAACCTTCACAAACTCCCTTTGGTAAGCTCCCTCTTCGCATGTGACCCTGGACGACGTCCTCACATGACCACGTAGTCTCCTGCTAAAGCTCACGCACCTCCAATCCCCGAAATGTTGTGGGACCGTCGATCTCTCGATCTTGACAGTACCCTGGATTGACGGTTCAGACTTGTCCTCCCTAAATCTATAGATCAAATCTTTTCGCAATTCTAGACTTTGGGATTTTGAAGTCTCAAACCTTCGCTACCTCTATATGGAAATCTTCTAGAATGAAATATCTTTCAACACCTTTCCCTTTAATTGTGTGGCTAGGATCTCCTTCGCAAATCCGTCCTTCGGGACTTTCAAATCTCAAATCCTCACCATTGTTGACTGGATATCTTCCGGAGTGGAATATCTGCTAACATGTATCCTCCCCAATCAATGGTTGTACTCTCGCTTTAGGACTTTGGCCTCCTCAACCAGATCAACAGTCCTTGAACTCTTTTCTCGATCAACGATCAAGATCTTCTCTGGGTCTTCGAACTTTTCCTCCTCTGTTTTCTTTCGGAGTTCTGGATCTAGCGCCACGTGTCCACCTTCACCACGATGACTCTCGTCGCTTCGAATCTCTGGGCTTCAGAAATCTCAAATGTCAAACTCCTGCCTTCCTATGGCTTTTACCCGGAGCTGCTAATCCTCTGCCGCGTGTCTCCTCCTCGCATCAATGACTGAAGTTTACTTTGGGTCTTTACCCAGAGTGCATGGATCTATGCCATGTCTCCCTTGATCTGATGGCTATGAATCGCTTCGAAACTTCACCTGTAGTTCACATATTTCTGCCACGTCTCCTCTTGATCTGACGGCTACAGATCACTTTGGAACTTTACCCGGAGTGCTTAGATCCTTGCCACATCTCCTCTTTATCTGACAGCTACAGATCACTTCGGGACTTTACCCGGAGTGTCCAGATATTCTCCATGTCCCTTCTCCTATTCCTACAGCTCAGATTCACTTCGGGTGATCTGACGGCTCAGAGCTACTTCGGCTCTCCGGACTTCGCGGATCTCAAATCTCAATTGAGAGATTCAATACAATTTTCCCAGATTCCATGATCTTTCGCCACGTACCCCTTTCTGGATCTGATGGTCTATATTTACTTCAAGTCTTCGAGCTTCAACTATTTCAGTTCTCAAACTGAAACCTCACTTCAACTTTTCCCCGGAGTTCAAGATCTGTTGACAAGTATCCCCTCACAGATCAACAACTCACAGTTCCTCAGCTCTTTGGGCTTCGACCGTTTCAACACTTCAACCTCCGCCTTCCCTTGGATCTTCCAACCCGTTGACACGTATTCCCTCTGGATCCAACGGTCTAGATTCATTTTGGCCCTTCGACTCTCTATGCTTCGGGAATCTCAAGTTTCAAACCTTGAGACATTCTCTCTCCTGTGCATGTGAGTGTTAAGGCTCGTGCACCTTCCTCTGATCAGGTGGTTGTTGATGCTTTCCGCTCAAATCCAACGGATGGGATCCGTTCTTTCCTTTGTGCTCCCTCTGTTCGCTGAACTCAAATTTGACGGCTCAGATTCCTCCTTAGAACCAATCTGATGACTATGGTCGCTCTTCTTCCTGAGCTTTAGACTTCTCCCAACTTGGAAGACTTAGTCCACATCCAAAGATCTTGGCCTTTGAACTTCCTCCTGCGAACTTGACTCTTGGTCTCGCTTCGCTCTTGCAAGTGTTATCTCTTCTGAGTTTGTGGACTCAAAACAAGTTGGAATCCTACGCACTTTTTGCGTTACTCCTCCTGAGCTTGATCGCCTCGAAGATTTCAATCTCCCATTCACACCTTGCATTCTCGGGATTTTGTCAAACTCAGTTCGAAGGATTTATTGAACAAGAAATACTTATTTCCCTCCTGGCGTTCTCCTTGCTCGATGCACACCTTGCAGAGATTCTCCTTACAGAGTGTTCAGTAACTCTGTTTCTTCCTGAACTCAACACAGAGTTCCCTTAGTTCACACTTGCACCCACTCGATGCCCACTTGGCAGAGCTCTACAGAGTTCTCAGTAACTCTGCTTTTCCCTGAACTCAATACAGAGTTCTTCCTGTGCACTCCTTGTACTTGGCTGATGAAGGTTCAATGGTATCCCTCCCGAGCTTTGCCTTGAGGTTAAACCTTTGTCAACGCACTCTTTGCGGACTATGTGCACTCCTTGCACTCAAAAACTCAAAGACGAGAAACAATTGAAACTCATGCAATACTTCACCAGTGATGCATTCAAACCATGAAAATGCATAAAAACATATAAAGCATACATATGCATAAACACTCGATATGCAAGAAAAACTGTTTTTCTATTATCTCTGTGTGTCTATCAAGATGTTTACAAAAAATGGACTATAACAAAGTCCCAGTTCTCTCAAGCTCTCTCTTAGAACTTCTAAGACCTCTTAAGGCCTCTCTTCCCAGACCTCTCTCTCTTTGCTTCTCTTTTTTTTTACAAAAGAGGGCTCTACGAGCTTAATCCTCTTCACTGCCTCAGTGTCATGACTATCTTAGCTACGACACCATACTTATATAGCTACATTACATAAATGAATGTCCAGACCTGACTACGATCTGGACTTGCCACAGGCAACCATTTAAGGCAACCCCAACCACTACCTATACAAAGGTATGGCCTGGCTCTTACATCCTTACAACATAAAAATTCGTATTGGATTATTTCAAATTTAAAAATGGGAGGGTTGGTGCCTCTCCCTTTCTCCATTGCGTGTTGGCGTGCTGGCACATTTGCTGAGGTGGAGCGATGCTCCTGCATCATACTCCACTGCTAGGAAAAATATGAGCTCCGACTCATGCCTGGATCTGAAATTCTCTTCTGGAGTTGTCCTCCTGCTCCTCTCTAGCTATGTTGTTGATGTTGTTGCTTCTTCTTCCTCTTTTGTTTCTTTCCTGCTACTATGGCAGGCTCTATTATGTTCAACTCCCTTTTGCTGACTGTTTCTTGCGCTGACCTCAACATCAACTTCCTTATCTCTTCTATCACCTTTTCCAGCTGCTCCAATGGTTGTCTCTTCTTATGTAGTCTTCCCATGCTGTCTTTACTTCCCCTTGTGGCATTGAATTGCCACTCTGCTGCAGACTTCAATTCTATAGTCTCATCACTGAGTTGTTGTTTAGTTTCCTCCTCTGACATATTGATTTCTGCCAACCCTTCTTGTGTTGCCATATCTCAAACTTCCTCTAATTGCTCCCTGGATGGTATGCTCCTCCATCTGTCTCCAACTTAGCATGTTGGATGTGCCTACTTCTCTCCCGGGCTTCTAAATCCTCATGCAGCTCAACAAAGTATATGCTGTTTGTTTCTCTTTCCGCTGCAGGCTCTAGTGTTGCAGTCATTTCCTGTTCAGCTTCCTGGTTGAAAATTTTGAGCCATTCTTCTAAATGCTCTTCTCCTGAAATTTGCATGACTATCTTATGGCAGCCATCTGTTGGTTTTGTATTGTCCAACCAATCCTCCAACATCCTCAATTCTATCTCCCATTGAGTGAGCCTCTCAACTGTGTGCTCCTCTTCTTCTTCTCCTTGGGCAGATTCAGATACTTGCTCCTTCATCATGCCAGTGACCAATGGTTGTCCTTCCTCTGTTGTTTCACTTTCATCATGTGCACTGGCCGTCACTTGGTTGTTTGTTAGGAATTCTTTGGTCCCTCCAATGATCAAAATACTCTTTTGATCCTTCTCTTGGATGGTGAAAGTTTTTAACTTGTCATCATATTCATTCACGTGGTCTGCAAATCCACATGAATTTTCACCTATCAACGCTCCTTGATAACATGAACTCACTTTTGAGCTCCCAATACTTTCAGACAGACTCATTTCTTTCCCCCTGCCCACCTGGCAATTTGGGAATTTTCCGCTACCCACTTGGTAGTCTATGAGATCAACTGATCTCATCTCATTGCCCACTTGGCAATATGAACTTTCATCACTGCTCCTCTGGCAGTATACGAGACCTCCACCTAGTCTCTTTCCATTGCCCACCTGGAAACTTGAAAGTTCGTTTCCACCCACCTGGCAGTTTATGAGACCTTCATCTAATCTCTTCTCCTCCTCGTTGCTGAGGTTTCTCCCATCTCTTGGCTCACAGATGTGAAACACTTCCTCCTCTGGTTCACTGAGGTTTTCAGTATTCCTCAGCCACCTTTTCATTAGCCTTCGTTGTCCTTTGGCCAACAATCTCTTAACTGGCCAATTCACCTTCTTCTTCATGGGCCATTCATACACCTAATGTGCTTTAGCATTTTGTTGCATCTTCAATGCTAGTTGTTCCATCCTCGCTCTTATCTCACTAAGCTCTAGATCCATCTCTAGATTGCTCTTTTTCTTGCGGTCTTCTCTTTGACCGCGTCCATGGCCTTCAATAGCCATTTTCACCTTCTACCTGCCCTCCTGGAAAGCCTATGGATTACTCTACATCCGCGAGCATCTCCATATTCTCTTTCACTGCTCACCTGACTGTTTTAAATTTTTGTTGCCACGTCCGTGCAACAACCTTCTCACAGAGCATCAATACCCTACTTCCTTCACCTACTGACTACAGGCAAAATCTTGTTTATGATACCACCTGATGTTATCAGGTCATATCCTTTCACTGTCTCCCTCTCTGTTGTCTGCAAACAAAATTCGACTTTCTCCTCTTTCTCTTTTACTTGAAATCTATAGACGAAAACCATATTTGATACCACCTGATGGTGTGTATCAGAGTATATCCTTTATCTACTCTCTACTACATAAATTAAAAATCTGATCTTTGATACCACCTGATGCAGAACCCCTCCCCTCCTGGGGCTGTGTGACCTCCCGGTCTTTGGATCGTTCCAATTGTTGAGTCAGATCGACTCTTCAAGCTCCTGAATGAACCCAGATCAAATATACACAGGCCCCTTTTCCCCGTTTGGCACAGGTCCTGTGACACCCACACCCTCTGTCTACACATTCTAGCACTCTTAAGTTCATGTGCGCTAACTCCTTTTCACTAGCCCCTTCTTCATATGTCCCTGGGTCGTGCCCTTGTGCTAATGTGTGATTGCGGGCGCGGGCAAGAGTGGTTTCCAACGAACCCGTTTTTCGCCCCGCAATCCTTCTCGTGCTGACACGTACCCTGTCACTAAAACAGTGGTTGAAATTACGGCCCGTTCAAGGAATATTATCATCCGAGCATTTCTTGGCCCTGCAATCCCTCATGTCCGTTGATATCTTCTCCTTTGGCGCTGCCTGCGATCAATGTCTATTATCAATCTTCATTATGCCCTTCTTTCCTCTTTCCACGCGTCTCCCTACACCTCCAGGATCTGTCGACACGTAACTCCCCTCTGGATCAACAACTCTCGTTGACTCTGCCTTTCTGGCCTTTAGGATTTTCAACTCTCAAAATCCATTCTCCTTTGTATGACAATCTCTCGGAGTGGAAGAACTGTTGCCATTAGTCTCCTTGGATCTACGGCCAGGATCTCCTCTGTGAGTCCGACCTTCAGGAATCTTGATTCTCAACCTTCACAAGCTCCCTTTGCTAAGCTCCTCCTTCGCATGTGACCCTAGACGACATCCTCACATGACCACATAGCCTCCTGCTAAATCTCACACACCTCCAATCCCCGAAATGTTGTGGGACCATCGATCTCTCGATCTTGACGATACCCTGGATTGACGGCTCAAACCTACCCTCCCCAATTCTATGGACCAAATCTCTTTGCAATTACAGACTTCTGGATTTTGAAGTCTCAAACCTTCGCTACCTCTATATGGAAATCTTCCGGAATGAAAGATATTTCGACACCTGTCCCTTTAATTGTGCGGCCAGGATCTCCTCCGCAAATCCATCCTTCAGGACTTTCAAATCTCAAATCCTCACCACTGATGACTAGATATCTTCCGGAGTGGAAGATCTCTTGACACGTATCCTCCCCAATCAATGGATGTACTCCCACTTCAGGACTTTGGCCTCCTCAACCAGATCACTGGGCCTCGGACTCGCTTCTCTATCAACGATCAAGATCTTCTCTGGGTCTTCAGACTTTTCCTCCTTTGTTTTCTTCCAGAGTTCTGGATCTGGCGCTGCATATCCACCTTCACCTCGACGGTTCTCGTAGCTTCGGTTTTCGGGCTTTGGAAATCTCAAATATCAAACTCCTACCTTCCTATGGCTTTTACCCAGAGTTGCTAATCCTCTGTCGTGTGTCTCCTCCTCGAATCAACAGGTGAAGTTTACTTCCGGTCTTTACCTGGAGTGCATGGATCTATTCCACATCTCCCTTGATCTGACAGCTATGAATTGCTCCAGAACTTCACCCGGAGTTCACAGATTTCTGCCATGTCTCCTCTTGATTTGACGACTACATATCACTTCGGGACTTTACCCGGAGTGCTCAGATCCTCTCCACGTCTCCTCTTGATCTGACGGCTACAGATCACTTCGGGACTTTACCTGGAGTGTTCAGATCTTCGCCACGTCCCTTCTCCTAGTCCTACGACTCAGATTCACTTCGAGTTATCTAACGGCTCAGAGATACTTCAGCTCTCCGGACTTGTTGGATCTCAAATCTCAACTGAGAGATTCAATACAATTTTCCCGAAGTCCATGATATTTCGCCATGTACCCCTTTCTAGATCTGACGGCCCAGATTTACTTCGGGTCTTCGAGCTTCAGCTATTTCAGTTCTCAAACTGAAACCTCACTTCATCTTTTCCCCGGAGTTTGAGATCTATTGACAAGTGTCCCCTCACAGATCAATGACTCACAATTCCTCGGCTCTTCGGGCTTCGTCTGTTTCAACACTTCAACCTCCACCTTCCCTTGGATCTTCCGAATCGTTGACACATATTCCCTTTGGATCCAACGGTCCAGATTCGTTCCAGCCCTTCGATTCTCTGTGCTTCAGGAATCTCAAGTTTCAAACCTTGAGACATTTTCTCTCTTGTGCATGTGAGTGTTAAGGCTCATGCACCTTCCTCTGATCAGACGATTGTTGATGCTTCCCACTCAGATCCAACATATGGGATCCATTATTTCCTTTGCGCTCCCTCTGTTCGTTGAACTCAAATCTGACCGCTCAGATTCCTCCTCACAACCAATCTGATGGTTGTGGTCGCTCTTCTTCTTGAGATTTAGACTTCTCCTGACTTGGAAGACTTAGTCCACATCCAAAGATCTCGACCTTTGAAATTCCTCCTGTGAACCCGACTCTTGGTCTCTCTTCACTCTTGCAAGAGTTATCTCTTCTGAGCTTATGGACTCAAAACAAGTCCAACTCCTACGCTCTTTTTGCGTTACTCCTCCTGAGCTTGATCTCCTCGAAGATTTCAATCTCCCATACACACCTTGCGTTCTCAGGATTTCATCAAACTCAGTTCAAAGGATTTCTTGAACAAGAAATACTTCTCACCCTCCTGGCGTTCTCCGTGCTCGATGCACACCTTGCAGAGCTTCTCCTTACATAGTGTTCACTAACTTTGTTTCTTCCTGAACTCAACACAGAGTTTCCTTAGTGCACACTTGCACTCGCTCGATGCCCGCTTGGCAGATCTCTATAGAGTTCTCAGTAACTCTACTTTTCCCTGAACTCAATACAGAGTTCTTCCTGTGCACTCCTTGCACTTGGCTGATGAAGGTTCAACGATATCCCTCCTGAGCTTTCCCTTGAGGTTAAACCTCTGTCAACACACTCTTTGCGAACTGTGTGCATTCCTTGCACTCAGAAACTCAAAGATGAGAAACAATTGAAACTCATGCAATACTTCACCAGTTACGCATTCAAACCATGAAAATGCATAAAAACATATAAAGCATACATACACATAAACACACGGTATGCAAGAAAAACTATTTTTTTTATTATCTCTCTGTGTCTATACAGATGTTTACAAAAACTAGACTGTAACAAAGTCCCAGTTCTCTCAAGCTCTCTCTCGGAACTTCTAAGACCTCTTAAGGCCTCTTTACCTAGACCTCTCTCTCTCTCTCTGTTTTTCTGCTTTTTGACAAAAGAGGGCTCTACGAGCTTAATCCTCTTCACCACCTTAGTGTCATTACTATCTTAGCTAAGACACCATATTTATACGGCTACATTACATAAATAAATGTCCAGACCTGACTACGATTTGGACCTGCTACAGGCAACCATTTAAGGCAACCCCAACCACTACCTGTACAAAAGTATGGTCTGGCTCTTACAACCTTACAACACAAAAATCCGTATTGGATTATTTCAATTTTAAAAATGGGAGGGTTGGTGCCTCTCCCTTTCTCCATTGCGTGTTTACGTGTTGGCGTGCTGGCACATTTGCTGAGGTGGAGCGATGCTCCTGCATCATATTGCAAGCTTTTCCAGCTTACCAAATGCACCCCTTCATTAGCTTTTTTACCAATCCACAAGAAATTAAGCATCCTGCTTCTTATACCGTTTATAACACTACCATATCGTTTGATATAGTAAAACAATATCGATAAGTGTATTTTTTTTTTAAATATGCCACTGTACATAATATTTGGATATATTTTTATTAAATGATATAGTGTTGGATTTATAGATTTTTATTAATGATATAGTGTTGGATTTATATATCAACATTTTTTTAAAGATTTATAATCAACATTAATCATAGATATTCCTATGTCAAGTAGTATCTTTGCTCTATATTAAGGATTGAAAATACATTACACTGATGTTTTATTAATAATATATTAAGTATTATAATACTTTGATGAAGATATAAATATAAAGTATGGAAATTTGGTCTTAATTACAGGTTTTGTTTTCAGAAAATCAAGAGAATTGAATCTATGATCAACAATAAATCTGATAAATTCATGTTTGGTTTTAAATCAATTGAATTAACCCTCTAGGTTAATAATAAGATTTAGACATGCAATTACATCATCGTATATAGACAAAATTTAGCCACTTAAAATAACCTTTAATTTGTCCATGTGAAAATAGATTTTCACTTCCGATAAATGTTTTTGAGCTTTAGACCATTTACCTATTTTTTTAAGTGCCAAGAAAACAAACTCTTAACCAATTAAAAACAATTTTAAATTGTATATATATATAATCAAACTTATCCCAACCTGAAATAATATAGATTCAATGAAATTCTTTGAAAGTAACGTAAATAAAAATATACGTTCAATGAAATTCTTTGAAAGTAACGTAAATAAAAATATACGTTCATTGAAATTCTTTGAAAGTAACATAAATAAAAATATACTTTAGACTTTATGAGTATAGTGCTCCCACGTCATGTATCAATTTGGATATGGCCAAATTTTCTTCTTGGAAAAAAAAATTTGGATATGGCCCATTTGAAGTCGGTGGATAAGTTTTCATATATTTGACTTATGAAAGCATAGTCGAGATTCGTTGAGATTATTTGAAAGTAACATGAATGAAAATAGAATTTGTTAAAGCTTTAGTGCTCACCCGTCATCCATCAATTTGGATTAGGCCCATTCGATGCTGGTGGATAAATTTTATAAATCTTTAGCCACACAAACCCCCCTCAAATGGGAGAAAAATATATTTTAGGAAATATGTATGGTCAAACACTTGCGTTCCTGTACAAATACATTCACGGCCTTTGTGGCATGGGTACACATACTTAACTCGAATTCATCAAATTGGGTATTGTTTTTTAATAATTTATTACACCTCAAAATTGTATTTAGGGTACTGGGTATAATTTATATGTGTACCTTATGTATGCCATCTCCTAAAATAAAAGCATTGTACATGTACTCGTATTCGTACTTGCAAGGTCATGTAAACATTGAGATTTTATGTAGTATAGGAGGTAGGAGCTTCAAAACATAGTGGTAGCTCATAATGGTCATTAAGGGTTGTCTCTCAAGTAGAAGTTCGGTAGCCCTGTTCAATAATGGTTTCTAGCGATCATTATTAGGTTGAGGTGGCTTTGTTGTCTCAAAGGGAACGTGAGTTATGATTGGGAATTTATCATTCTATTATGAGGACATTGAAATGTGATTTTGTTCTCTTCTATCTTTGATTATGAAACAAACCCTATGGCATGGCATATTCTCTAAACTTTAGGATTTATTAGATGAAATTGATTGTGAAGGGGATGCATTAGGTGGTTCTCTTCTTATGTTATAGGAGGGTTGATGTAGAAAAAGTTGGCTCCCTTTTTTCCAAGAGAAAATTATCATAATTATATTGATGGTAATATAATTTTTACATCCGCAGTGCACCTTTACTCCTGTAATACAAACTTTGCAAGGAATAATAAAAATTGTACCTTCAGTACTAATATCTCCGATACATAACAAAGATTTAAATCTCAATACCGAGATATTCTTCCAGAAACAAGATAAACAATCTAAAATTATAGGAGAGAAAATCCCTTATCCCAAAAAAACAAAAACTCTCCTCAACTGCTTAATGGATTGCAAAAAAAAAACGATCTAGAGAAGAAAGGACAAAACAGTCACTAATAGATCCTTATATGACGAGGAGGCCCTTCCTCACCATTAGACCAGGTGTAAAGCGAGATAATTCCTTCAGGAGTTATTAATGCACGTTTTGATAATCCATCCGCTTCTTTGTTTAATTCACGGTAGATATGAAAAAAATGTAATTCCTCGAAACTTTTGCTTAGCGCCCTGAATCTTTGCTTCCAGCCTTCTAAGGAGCTTACACAAAGTTCTCCTTTAAAATTTATGCAGTCTATGATCACCTTAGAGTCACTCGGGATCTGTAATTTGTTGAGAGAGAAAAGATTTGCTATATATAGAGTTGTCCATGCCCCAATTAGCTTCGCCTTAGTATTAGATCCTATGCCACAATTGAAATACCATTTGTAAGCCATCCTTTCAGATTCTCGAATGATTCCTCCCCCTCCACTACAAGTGCCATTAGACTTGACAACACCATCAAAACTGGCCAGAGGATACTCTAATGGGAGATTTAATCTGTTTGATCGGAGAGACGAGGATACCTTCTTTTTCATTGGAATTTGTAGAGCACCGATCGATCCGATAACCACCCTGTTAACTGATGGGGCCTTCCCTTCGAAAACAAATGCGTTCCTTTCGAGCCAAATGAACCAACGGGTTAATGCAGCTAGGCTACAATGAACAGTCTTGTTATTATTCCAGTTTTTTAAACAGTCTTCAAAGTCTGATCCAGTCCATGAATGGTTGTATTGCCTACTAGAAATAATTTGATGCCAGACACTTTTCGTGAAATCACAGTGGATGAGCAGATGATTAATTTCTTCATTTTCTTCTTTGCAAAGATAACATCGCCCAGGCCCCTGCCATCCTTTATGTTGAAGTATTTGCCACGTTAATACTTTTTTTTTTAGCCGCAAGCCAACTGAACAATTTTATTTTCATTTGTATGTTCCAGGAACAGAAATTTTTACGCCACCCTGTAGCCACCTGTAAATTATGAGTGGAGAATAAAGCTGTATAGACATTTTTGGTAGTCAAGTAACCAGATGAATACCCTCCCATCCATATAAACTCGTCTTCGTTTTCTGAAAGAGTTACTCCCGCAGCTAGAAGTGCCCGATGATACCTGTCCCGTTCCTCTTCCATATTACCTACAAGAGCCAGGTCCTCACTGCTTAGCCAAGATGTCATAAAAGTCTCATGATCCTGGGGACTCCTATCCTGTGCAAGGACTAAAAGACATTTTTGATTGAGAGTATTTAAAAGAGAATCTGATAAGATTGAAGCCTCTCCTATACCTAGTGTTCTGTCTTTGCCTAAGTCGATTAGATGACTGGATCTAGGCTTCCAACTAAGCCAATTAATAATCAATGGAACCACCTTTAAAAGATTGTTCCAGACTTTGGACGCCGAATGGTGTTTAAAAGTCGCATAACGAATCCAGTTTTGTACAGACATGTGGGGAAGGTACTTCTCCTTTAAAACCATTTGCCAAAGACCATTCTGAGTTAAAACTCTCCAGAGCGTTGACGTGGCCACTATTTTGCTGAATGAGTAAATGTTTAGTAAACCCCATCCCCCCAGCCTTTTTGGGCGAGCTAAGGTCTCCCAACGACTTAGATGAAAATGATTAGTGTTTGCACTCCCATTCCAAAGAAAGTTATACAACAATTTTCGTAATTTATGAAGAATAGATTAAGGAACTGATGCCAGTGAGAACCAGTAAAACTCTCCAAAACAACTTTACATAAGGTGAACCTGCGCCCCAATGACAACCATCTATAACTCTAATGTCTATTTCTCTTCTCTACTTTGTTAATAAGCCAATACCAGTCTTTCGATTTTTGTATTCCTTTAATCCAAATGACATATAGTTGGCCCCCTTGCAATATCAAAATAGTACTACAGGAATATATTCTACAACATGCAATAACTACTCAAAAAATAGAACATCCATTGGAATAAAATAGACAACATCATCACACACTTCAACACAAGGATTTTATAATAGAATCCCACGAAGGAAAACCACTCTCTCGATCGATCAATCTCTCTCTCTTATTAATTATGCAAAAATATTTACAATAAAGCACTTGACCTTTTCATCCTCTTGTTAAATTACATACACTTTATGTTGCTGAGCCAAAGGCCATGTCAACATTATCTCTCTTCTTCTTTGTTTAGTTTGCCCCCTTTTCCTTTCTTTCTCACCGATATTTATCTTCACTTGACTTGTAATACTACTTCTATCACTTGGTCTTTGGTCTTCTTGGCTTATCACTCAACTACTCTTGCTCAAAACTATCCATGTTTTGTCTTCATCTCAAAGTCATCTTCCTTTATCTTTTCAACCTTCACGTAGTGTTAGTTCATTCATCCATGTCCTCGTCTACTCCTCCTCTATACAACTATTATGTTTGCATTAAATTCTTGGGGGTGGGGTGGGGTGGGGTCTGCATCCCCTTTATTAACCCTCTTCATGTCTTCTATTTCTCTCCACCTCACATTGCTTAAGTCATATTAAGTGATGGAAAGTGTAAGAAGCCAGAGATCATCCCACTAATTTGGTTCTTGGTTTTTGGTTGACCCTCTACCTTTGCATTTACTCTAACCTCCACTCTCACTACTGCTCTACATCACCTTGCTCCACTTCCTCCCAGTCCTTCATATTACATTATGTGGGACAATGCAAGGGTGATATGTGAGAGACTCACTCCATATTTAAAATCCTTCACATCTCCACATCACCCACCTTATAAGAGACGTTAACACCTCTACATTTGACTTCTACCCGACCTAATAAAATTGACTTTGACACTTGCTAATCTAGCGACCAACCCTTTGTCTCCCATGCATCACACCCTCATCACTTTAGATATGCCACATCACCATGTCATCCATCTCACCACCACAACATTCCTCTCTTTTCCATATCACGTACACATGTTCAACTTTATTTATTAAGTTGCCATCTCTCTAACTCTATTATTCTCTTTTGCATTTTCACTCCTATTGGCATGATCACCTTCAAAGGGGTTCCTTACCTTTGTTAAGGATGCCACAACATCAAGGGTGCACCCCAAAACTCCATAAATTGCTATAAGTTGTTCATCTCCCCCTATATTTTATGGACTGGATAGTAATTTGAAAAATGGATCTCACACAAAGTATAACACACTACCAACCTATAACAAATCTCATAAAAATGTGAAATTAATATTTTAAAAAATAAGAAGTAAAAGAAAAATCATAAAAAAATTAAATTGAAAAAAATATAACTATATGAATTCAAAACTATTTTATTTTATTTTTTTATTATAATTTTAAATAAACACTTTAAAAAATTAACTCATATTTAAAAAATAAATAAATTCAAAAACTATAAAAATAAAATTATTTTGAATTCCACTTTCGATATATATTTTTAACAATATATAAATCCAAAACTAATTTACAACATGAAAACTATAACTGCTTAGATACATAGTGAGGGAATTTATGAAAGAGCACTAACAAACATAACATGCAAACCACCACCGAGTAAAACGAAACAGATGAGTTGGCATAACATCATGGAAATCACCCATAAAGCAATGGAGCAGAATTATGTGTACATCGTCCACTACGGGGTAGTAGTACTACGTCGGTAGAAAAATATCTTTAGAAAGTAGTTCGAGATAACACGCTTGGTAGATGAGTGAATTGATTGAGGTGATTGGGCAATCACTTTTACATTGTCAACTTTTTGTGCCCATAAAGCTTTTGGAAGAGACTGCTCAAACAAGGCAACTAACAACTAGGCATGTCGGTAATGTCAACTTCTATCATTAATTTTTTATAATGCTTTAATAATAAGATATCAATTACCAAGTAAACTGCAAACACTGACCCATGTGATCAGGTGACTGGAAGCAAATTAATATTATAAAAATGTAATCTATTTTTATAATAATATAAATTTAATAACAAAAAATTATAATTTTATCTATTTTTTTAATTAAATTTTGATGAAATTGCCCACATAAATCCAAATCATAAAATGTTTAAGTGTTAGAGTGGGATGTGGGTCTAAACTTTCTATGTTTTGATTTTTTCTAATAGAATTGTATCAAAAGTTTTTTAGTATATTGAATCTATTTTTACATTTAAAAATGAATTTTAAATAACAAAAAATAATAATTTCATGTAAATTTATCATTATGTTACCAAATTTTGGCTAAAAAAACCAAAACCTAAAAGGAGTGGGCTAACTATGGAGCAATTTTCTCTCCCTAGTTATTTTTCAGCCAAGTTTTCGGGCGACTTCCTTTTAAATTTCCGACCAATCCAGAACTCTGATCCATTTTCTGAGCATTTGGATTGGTTTAAAATGAGGCAAAACCCCTAGAGTAAAGATCTGAAATACATGAAACTTTGATCCATGCGAAACTCAGACTACCACTGAAAATTTGGCCAAATTCAAATCCATTTTTACCTGGAAAACAAAACTCTGGAAAAACGATTACACCCTGACTTAACCTACCCCAACCTAAAAGGGTGTGGATTGGATTCCCAAAAAACTGTGATAGATATCTTGCTTTTTGAATCTTCATGCGTTTTTATTTGACAAAACGTTACTCCTGATTTGAAATCTAGGGATAAGTGCTCTTGAGTCGTGTCAGGAAAACAGTGGTCATTATTAAATTTAGGGATTCGTGTCAAGGTAGGAAGCATCTGGAAGTCTGTGAGGAGATCTGGACCGTTGATTGAGCGACCATGGAGGCCCAGCAGCCTCGCGCAAGTAAACGACGAGAAAGTACAGGGACAGTGTATGGGCGGCGGTAGCTTTCGGCTCGGAGGCCCACGCTGCTTGCACAGACCATTAGTCTTATTTATACTCTGTTTCATATCTTCATGTTTTAGAAAACCTACCAGGGGTCACAGGCGTGCGATTCCCTTCTTATCGTCTGCCTGAAAAAACAAGGCTACGTCCGCTCACGAGTGCCGCGGTTCACGTGCTTCTGTTACGTGTTGCTTTCTTGTATCGCCTATATAGGGTAAGCATCTCTCCGTTACTCCTTGGCTCGCTGATTTATAGGGGGTTTTCCAGAGGTTTGCGCCTGCTAAAGTCTAACGGCGGAGGACTGTGGTATGATTGCGCCTGCTATGTCGAACGGCGGAGGACTGTGATATGATTGCAGCTACTACTGGTCGAACGGCGGATGACTGTTTGGAACGATGTCTTCAATGGGGCAGCCTTCTTTTCATGTGCTCTTCATTCTCGTGATCGTGGCGTTGTTTCTTGCGTTTTCCTGGTACATGACCTACGAATCGACGCTAGAGGGCATGAGGGATCAGCTCAACATGGTTCTCATTCTGTGCCCGGTGATGTTGCTCTTGATAGTCCACTGGTTGTCTGTGGTGGAGAAGCCAACGTTGCCTTTGCCTCGCTCGGAGCCCAACGCCATCCATAGGGCGGGTGGCTCGCCCTGGGGCGTGGGCTTGCTGGTACTGGTGCTCATGGTCATGATTTCTTATCAATCCAGCTTCCATGACTCCTGGTTCCCTATGTTTACCCGAGGCTAGTGTTTATGCTCCTTACCCTTTTTCTGTGAAGGATGAAAGGCGTTTTGCTTGCTTTTTGACCGTTCGCTTCCGTCTGTTCATACTGTAAACTGCACGTTTAACGAGAGGAACGGCGGATATGACTTTTGAGCTGATATGGGTTCGAATCTAGAATATTTGGAAAAAAAAGAAGGGCCGAGATGGTTACCTATGTGTATTTTGCCATACTTGAAACTTCTCGTTTCGTCTTTGTAGTCGACAGTTGCCCGTGTAAATGAAAATCTTGTTTTACCAGAATAAACCAGTTTTACAGATCTTATTTTTATATTCTTTATTATGTAGTGAATATGTTATGATGGTGTCTGTTTTTTTGTTTGTTAGTTTTTTTTAAGCACTAAAAATTATCAGGGGATTGTATCAGGCCTAATCCACACCAACCCTTTTGGATTTTTTTGTCTTTACAAGTTTAGAATCGATTATTTTAACATTACAGAATACCTTAACAGCACACTCCATTGTCTTGTATCTCAAAAAAACATTATGATGATATATGTTACTTTCTATTAACTAGCACAGCTGCCCATAAATAAAAACTCTAGCATTAAAAAAAAACCAGTGAAAGCCCATGCATGAAGAAACTGCGAACTTCCCAGCCCATCACACAAATAGTGGCTAAATCCCACACAGAAAACTAACCCTCCACCAAGAAACTGCGAACTTCCCAGCCCATCACACAAATAGTGGCTAAATCCCACATAGAAAACTAACCCTCCACCAAGAAACTGCGAACTTCCCAGCCCATCACACAAATAGTGGCTAAATTCCACACAGAAAACAAACCCTCCACATCTCAGCCACGTACACGGATACTGTAACAGAGATTTTATGTACCATACTGAATAAACTTAAAGTTAAAATATTTTAATAGATTAATCTTTTTGTTAATTTTAAACATTTAAAAAAATTACAATAGAAATTTTATATGGGTAGTCTTATTGTTCTAAGTTTTTGTTTTTTGGAGACATTTTTTTGAGACATTTGCTAAAAATTAGGTGAGAAATTGTTGGATTTACAATTTGAAAAATAAAAAATAATTTAAACAACAAAAAATTGTGATTTGGTGAAGATTTATGTGGCCAAAACTTACTCAAATTTTATGTACCATACTGAATAAATTTAAAGTTAAAATAGAATCATGACACTTTTTTTTTTTTAAAGTAGAGAATTTTTTTACTTATGGCTAGTGGAGTAGCCTCTTTTGATACAATTTCTAGATCATGACTTACAACTACATGATCATATGTAGACAAAACTTGACAACTTCATCTTAAGAGTGTAGAGTTCCACTCTTGCTATATGTCTTTGGGTTTTGTGCCTTAACATGTGTTTTTCAATCCAAGAAAGACGAGGCTCTTATCCAATCAAAAGTAGTTTGAAGTATACTTTGAGACTAAAAAGACAATTTCAACTTAGAAAGTTAGTCTTCACAAGCCCATACATAAGGCTATTGTAGAGTGGTCCTGTGCTTTGCATTAAAGTCTAACTTTACTTTAGTCTCACACATAAGATTAAATATTACTGCTAGTTGCAATTTCACTTTATATCTGAAAAGGAAAATATATATATATATATATAAGAAAGCAAATTATATATTATTAATTATCTTTTTATTAATCTACAACATATATAATGTTAATTAGACAGCCACAGTCTTTAACTAATAACTAGTAAACACACATATCAAAATATCAAATGGCAAAATAAAACACAGTGATTTAAGTGGTTCGCCCTACTTCGGGCTACATCCACCAAGCAGGTATGGATGCTATCTCATATTGTTCTTAATATGGAGATTACAGTCTTTATGCTAACTTACTATTACCTCTATTAGCATACATGAATTTATAGCACATAGTTACATAAGAAACAGATTATTAAATACACTCCTATTTATATTAGTTATATAAGAAACAGATTATTAAATACACTCTTATCTATATTTTAACTTAATCTATTTAATTGCATCCAACACGGAATAACAAGAAAAATCAATTGTCACCAATTTCCAACATAAAAGAAAGCAAATTATTTATTATTAATCTTAATGCATATAATTTTTTTTAAATTTTTATTAAATAAGATTATCTTCGATATCGAAGTGCAGTGTAGTGCAGTGCAGAAATAGCCTCTTGACCCAATTAATTGAATACGAAACAAAACTTAATACCATTAGCCAAACTTAGTTAATAAACAAACAACACCAAATAGCGAAAACAGACCACTGTTATCAAAAGAATATACCACCATATCTAGCCACATTTGTAAGAGGGTTAATTATTCGAAACTAAATGGAAGGATTTTCAAGATAATAATTTGTCACATCAGGTGAACAGTGCCTTCAGTGTTACAGTCAACATTTCAGGTTTGGTGTTCAGTGCTCTCCGAAACTAACGGGCTGGATTTTCAAAATAGTGATTTGTCACATCATGCCGACATTGCC
>ML816143.1:113226-128091 GCA_009831015.1 Picea engelmannii | reverse complement strand
GGGAGCATGTCTCTTCTTTGACATTGATGTCAAAGGGGGAGAAAAGAATTCGGGTGCCTTAGTTGCCATCAATGCCAAAGGGGGAGATTGTTGGCAAATGTTTTACAGGAAGCATAAGCTTGTCATTGATGGCAAGTACACCAATAATGATGGCTTGAGTACAACACTAATGATCAACAGGAAAATAGAAGATAAGGCCAGGAAGATCGAATGATCGAAGGAAACGCTGGCAAGTACAACAGTGAAGATGGCAGGATCAGAGTGTGCATCGATGGACAAACAGGAACAACGTAGGCTTAGGAGGAATTAGCACAGAGTCAAAATTCTTCCAAGTAAAAGGGATGTGTAATCTTGGAGGAGAAGCGTCGCTGATCGTTGGATCCCATCCTAAATTCCCGACAGCATGAGGGCCGTCAGATATGAATAAAATCAAGAAGAGCGCACGCGGAAGAGGAGGATAGATCTCAGGCGTTAGATCTGAGCGTAGGATCCGACCACCATTGGATCGGGGAAAACCTGCATGGTGTTTAAAGTGCAAGGAGAAAATGGGCTCACAAAATCCCGAAAGCAGGAGGACCGTCCATCCCAAGGGGTTATGTGGACCGTTGATCCGACTCCCTGTCGGGGTTTCGAGGATCGCGAGTTGAAGTTGTCAAAGAACATTGACAACAAGAATGCCGATTTTGCAATATGCGATATCGCGATGCAATCGCAGCCATTGAACCGAGAATGAGATCTGGACCGTTGATTTTCTTCATGAGGCATCAGGGATCGGGACTTTGAAATGACAAAGTCACTTGACATCAGGAATGCCTATTTCTTGATATGCGAAATCGCGATGTAATCTGAGCCGTCAGATCAAGCTTTGATCTGGACCGTTGATTCTAGTCCGTGTCGGAGCCTCGCCTATCGCGACTTGGAGTGACGAGAACCTCCATCACAGGAATCGTGAGATGCAAGATTGCGAGAAGATCAGGACCGTCGGATCACCAAGAACATAGACCGTTGATCTGAGCTCCATCTCAGAGCCTCGCCTATCGCGACTTGGAGTGACGATAACCTCCATCACATGAATCACGAGATGCGAGATTGCGAGAAGATCAGGACCGTTAGATCACCAAGAATGTAGATCGTTGATCTGAGCTCCATCTCGGAGCCTCACCTATCGCGACTTGGAGTGATGAGAACCTCCATCACAGGAATCGCGAGATGCGAGATTGCGAGAAGATCAGGACCGTCGGATCACCAAGAACGTGGACCGTTGATCTGAACTCCAACTCGGAGCCTCGCCTATTGCGACTTGGAATGACGAGAACCTCCATCACAGGAATCTCGAGATGCGATATTGCGAGAAGATCAGGACCGTCGGATTACCAAGAATGTGGATCGTTGATCTGAGCTCCATCTCGGAGCTTCGCCTATCACGACTGGGAGTGATGAGAATCTCCATCGAAGGAATAGTGAGATGCAATATCACAATGAGATCAGGACCGTTGATTCATCAAGATCATGAACCGTCGATCAGGGTCGATGAAGATCATAAGTTCGCAGCGAAAGTGCGAAACGGGTAAATAACGACAATACCCTTTCGAGTTAATCCAATGGTGCAGGTGAATTTGAACAAGATCGGAGGGCTACTGTTGCACGACATAGTGAAACTGCCAGTAACCATTGATGGTTTCTACCAGAGGATGCGAAGAGACTTTGGTGTGATTTCCAGAGGAGAAGAAGAGTCACATGGAATCTTCCAGTGGAATGAAGATGACTCGTGGAGGCAATTGACAGCTGGATGGGATTGAGGCTGTAAATGAAATAGAGAAGGTGAGCTCGACTTTCACAGAGAAGACTAAGAGTCTCAACTACCAGAGAGGCTGAGGAATCTCAGCATAACACCCAATGATACTGGACACGCGGGGCGAACCACCAGAGAAGATGAAGAGTCACGATGATGATCAGATAGAGCACTCAAGAGGTGGAGGATAACGACAGAGAGTATGCATGCAGAGGCATGGAGAACATTGAATGCACAAGGTGCACAAAAGCTATAAATACACAGAACAGAGAAGATATTGGGCTGCCGTTGGGGTTGGAGGTTGCTGTGAATATTGTTGGTGAAGGTGATTCATGTGTGAAGAAGGAGGAGAGTGCAACAAATGAATAGCACAGAAGAGGAAATTTGCAGTGAATGGACATTGCACACAGAGGATAAATCACAGAAGAACAGACAATGCAAGTGAGATGGGCAGAAAGACAGTGTGGCAGAAAGAGCAACGAGATGTAGCAAAACAGTGATAAGTCGGGTAAGCCATTGTTGAACATTATATCACTGTAGTAAGTTTCAGATTCAAAGATTTATATTTCAGGGTGGTTGGGAGGTGCTAGGGAGGAATGTTGTCCTCAGATATTCAAGTGGGTGCTTGAACATAGGGAGTTGGTGCTTCCTTCTAGTTGGTGCTAGAGAAACCAGGGAGTCACTGCTTCCTTCTAGTTGGTGCTAGAGAAAACAGAGAGTTGGTGCTCTCAGCAAATTGCAGCTTGCTAAACAGAGGTTGTAGCCTCATTATGAGTTGGTGCTCATATGTATGATAATGTAAAGAATGTAATTATTACTTATCATATAAAGAAAAAGAGGTTTTTACCCTGTATGGGTTTCTGTGGAAAATATCTGTCTCTGTGTTTCTCATATATGTGACTGATGCTGAATGTGCCTGTGTTTATTTCTGTGCATTATTGTGATCATCATTCAGTGTTTCTGCAAAGAGTTTTAAAAGAAGCATAATTGCTTAAGCTCAGTAACAACTGATTCACCCCCCCCTCTCAGTTGTCTAACACTTTCATCCTTTGCATATGAACACTTATCAGGAAAAATGTCCTACTTTTCCACGATTAAAACATTTAAAGGGAAGCTTACCTTTATATTTTCCGGATCAGTTTCCTCAAAAAATGGGATTCCATTGAGTCTGATTCATTGTTGGATTTGTCTCTCGATCCATGCTCTATTTTCTTTGTCTTCTTTGAGGCTTTGAAGGATTCATATTTCTTTGATCGTTTTTATTTCTCCATCCTGATTTCATATGCCTTGAGGATCCCATTCAATTCATCCATTGTTAATGAATCAAGATCCTTCATTTCTTCAATGGAAGAAACTTCGGCATCAAATATTAATGGAAGTGACCTTAATACCTTTTGTATAATCATCGATTCTTCAACCTTTTCACCAAGTCCTCTGATGGCATTAACAATTTCATCCACACAGAGGAGATAGGCTGCAACCTTTTTTTTCTTTAATTTTTAGAGTCTCGAATTGTATTCTATGAGTTTGGTTCTTTTCCTTCTTAACTTTGTCATTTCCTTCATAGATATTTTGAAGTTTGTTCTATTTTTTTTTTCTCGATCCACAATGCATCACCTTGAAAAACTCGGATTCTGATAGAACACACAAGATGACATTCATAGATTTTGGATTATGTTCAACAGTCTTATTCCCGATTGCGTCCAATGGTGGAGTTGTTGGGGCTGTATAACTAGTCACGAATGATTTCCAAATATAAAAACAAAGGTTCATTAGATATGTTCTCATCCTTATGCTCTATAAGGCATAGTTTTTTCCATTAAAAAGCGAAGCCTTGTTTGTGGAGAAACCTTCTTGGTCAATCATGATTGGTCCCGAGATCTACCTTCCAGTGGTTAGACCATTTTCGAAGGAGCTCGCTCTAATACCAATTGTTGAGCACACACTTATATTGAAAGGGGGGCTGAATCAATATAAGATAATATTTTTCCTTTTCAAACATTCATCAACCATAAGAAAAAATCAAATCAAGGAACATAAGATTTACATGGAAACCCTCTCAGGAGAAAACCATGAAACTTCTCTTTATAATTATTTTTAGGGACTAAACTATTGTTATAAATATTTGTAGGAACCAACTTACTAGAGACACCAATCTCCACTGATACAAATACCGGTAGGAACCAAACTGTTTTTACATAACTTTGTAGACACCAATCTACTGGAGACACCAATCCCTAGCGCTAAGCATCAACTTAGAAAGATGCACCAATCTCTCTTAGATATTTGTAGATACGAATCTACTAGAGACACCAATCCCTACCTCTAAACACCAAATTACAAAGATACACCAATCTCTTATAGATATTTGTAGACACCAATCTAGTGGATACACCAATCCCCACCGCTAAGCACCAACTTAGCAAGAGACACCAATATTTGAGCTGCACCAACCTTCATTGAGTCTTCTTAATATTTATTCCTTCAACATGTCCACTCATTTATTATGCCTTTACCAGGTTTACTCACTAGCTCTTCCTTCACCAAGTCTACTCACTACTTCTGCCTTTACTAGGTCTGACCAAAATTTAAATTTCCAAATGAGAACTTTCCCAAAGCTTTTTGTTTTGGGCCTCTTCCCAAGAACGAACTTGTACATAATGACACATATCCAATTTTGAAAATATGATTTTGAAAATTTTACCTAAGGTACTTCTATATGTCTCATCTGTCTCTGCAAAATCTCAAGGTCTAAAACATCCCAGAAAATAAGTTATAGCAAAAGTGCCATGCTCACTTGTTTGAAACTGATTTCATAGATAATATATCTAAAAGTATAAAATACCAACATCTAATATTTTTACCACATGTACACCAATATCTCTCCTATGTCCCCAAAATTTGAAGGTCTAAAACATCCCAGGAAATAAGTTATAACAAAAGTTCCAAGTTGACATGTTTGAAACTAATTTTAGGAGCATTCAGAAAACCTAAATTCCACATGGAATATATCATAAATTGTAGAGAAAAAACATTTGATATTTTTATCACATGTATACCAATATCTCTCCTCCATCTCTGCAAAATATTAGGGTCTGAAACATCCCAAAAACAAAGATATAGCAAAAGTACCAAGCTGACCTGTTTGAGACTCATTTTAGAAACATCTTAGAACCCTATCTTCCACAAGGAATATCTCCGAAAGTGTAGTGAACAAGAATATGATATTTTTACCACATATACACCAAGATCTCTCCACTATCTCAAGGTCTGAAACATCCCTGAAAATAATTTATAGTAAAATTTCGGAGCTAACCTATTTGAAACTCATTTCAGAAGCATTCCAGAACCCTAACTTCCACATATTATATCTCCGAAAGTATAGAAAAAAAAAGTCTGATATTTTCAGCACATGTACAACAAGATCTTCTCTCTATCTCTGCCAAATCACAAGGTTTGAAACATCCCAAAAAATAATTTGTAGAAAAGTTCCAAGATTACCTATTTGAAACTGATTTCAAGAGCACTTAGGAGCCCTAACTTCCACATGGAATATCTCCAAAGTTTTAGCGAACCAACATCTGATATTTTTACCACATGTACATGAGTATCTCCCCTCCATCGCTTCCAAATTTTAGGGTCTGAAACATTCTATAAAAAACGTTATCATGAAAATGCCAAGATGACCTGAAACCGATTTCACAATCAATATTTGTTAATCCATTTTCACACAGACACTTTCTCTCAATGATTTCTGTTTTATACTTTTCATAACCCTTTGTGAAGGGACATTCCTATTAATTACATAATTAATTCTCAATACCATGGGAAAATACCCCAAATCATTTTTTACTTTTTCACATGCACCCCTTTTTCTAATACACACACACACATATAAATCTTGGAAATGTTGTGTGTATTATAATGCCATAATATGGAATTAATGACATCATTAATCCTTTGACATTAATGATAATAATTATAACATAAATAAGATAAAATATTCTTCCACTAGGCAGATGGTAATTACTCTATTATCGACATGTGAGAACCATACATGTATCTCATGGATTTGATATCTAGATTATATGTAGAGAGAGATTATATATGTTCCATAGGTTATTGGGTTCCATTAGCCTACGTGTTGGTTAATAATATCCATTTATTCAATTATGTTTCTATTTTGTTTAGTCAAATCAACGATATGATTGAGAGAGCACAGAAAGCAGAGACAAATCTTGGGATGGTTCACACGTTCTACATGGCATCCTATTTGCTAGATGTAGTTTGTGACTCTAATCCCTAGTGCATGTGTATTGCCAAATTTTGTGGGAAAAAAAGTATAAGAAAAAAATATTCAACCATGTGACTATTTCTTGGCTCCACTATACAATATTATCTTCTGCAAAGAATGTCCAACACTGGAAGAGGACACTAAAAATTTGAATAGTTATTTTGGTAGCTAGTATCCTCAAGAAGATTTCACTTATCTAAAGATCAATGGTGCAACTCCAACACCACATCTATTACCAAACATGTGCTTAGCAGAGTAGTCCTAGGAGAGATACCATATCAAATAATGCTACAAGTTTTTAATGCTTCATTATTGAAAGAAGTTAAGAAAAATATTTCATTCCCTATAATTTCAGTTTGGGTCATCATTTCTTAAAATATCCAAAACATGGGCCCTGACAAGAAGATAACACTCTTCTTGAATATAGGTTTCCTCTTGGAAAATTCAGGAGACATGATCCCAAAGACATGGTAGCTAAGAACTATGATCTAATATATTTAGCTTGGCCATATAGTCATGAACACTGGGAAGATGAATTTCCCTTTGAAAATTCCAAGGATTTGGATGAGGTTTAGTTAAAGTAGCAACACCCTCATTTATAAGTCTTTCAACACTTTGCCTCTCAATGAACAAATGTATGAGATAAATAGGGGACTGGTCGAGGTAGAAATAATTAGTAAGGAACGAGAAGAGACTAGGAGACTTGAGGAGATTATACTTAAAGAGGATGATGAGAGGAAAGCAATCTAGGATGAAAAAATTAGGAAGTAGAAGAAGATGAGATGAAGAGGAAAATAGAGGAGGAGTTAAGGAAGAATAAAGAGGAATAATCAATATAGTTGGAATTGGAAAAGAAGAATAAATTCCTTGTAGTTAAGCAGATAAAGAAGGAATTTTAGGAAGCTTGAGAGAAGCAACAACAAGAATAAGAAAATAAGAAAGAGGAAGAACAAACTTTATTTTATTAGGAACTCAAAAGTAAAGATGAGGAGGAACAAAGGAATCTTTTAGAAGAACAAGAGAGAAAGGAACACTATAATATGCATCATTAGAAAAGAGAGAAAAATAAGAAGAAAAGAAAAAGAGAAAGGAAGAAATATTGTAGCATGAAACAACTATGGAAGGAATAGGCTTTAGTGATATTATATCAAATAAGAAATAGAAACAACAATCATAGCAAGCCCCAGTCCAACAACAACAAACTCAATAGACCACAATGCCACGTAGTGTGCTGATTGATTTGACAAAAGATGAAGAAACTACACCTAAAATAAGTGACAAGGGAAAAGAGCCAACTATGGAACATTTTCATACCCCTGAAAGTCTTGAAAATATATTATCATGGGGAGATCAACCTATTCAAACTACCCCAGAGGAAGTTATAGAGTTTGAATCTATAACATACAATCATCGTAAGCAAGATATAGTTTAAAGGGACCCAAAAGAGGAAAATAGTAGACATAGATCACACTATTATTTGCACTACTTAGGAGACTTTGCTAGATGTCAAGGGAGCCAAAATTAGTGATTTTTTATTGACTATGATAAAAATTTCCCATGAATCCATTGATAAAGCCAAGGCTAGTGAAACTGTGTTTAAGGATATGAGGAAGGAGATTTCCTTTCTAAGAAATCAAGTTGAGTATTATAAGGGAGCTCAATATGCATCAAGCAAGTTTATTTAAGACATCCTAAAAGAGGAAAAAAATAATGAGCAAATAAGAAAATATTTCATACCCAAGATATTGGACTTGCAAGAGTAAACCTTGCATATATCAATCTGGTACAAGGAAAATCTCATGTAGAAGGAGAGAAGCCAAAGTCCATGATCAAGTGGAATTCATTATGTAGACTCAAAGGAGTCATGGTCATGGAGATCATGGAATTAGAGTGATAACCGAAGATTAATTTGATATAATTGAATAAGTAGTTAGAGGGAAGTTGGCAGGCACATCCCATAATCAAGTTTGAGAAGAATGGTCTTCATGCATTCAAATCTAGGATCTCATTGAAGACCACATTAAAGAGTAGATTGTCTAGCCTTGGCTCACCTGAGTGTTTCCAACCAATTGAAGAGGCGTTGAAAGAGTTCAAGGAGAATACTAACAAGCGCGAAGCTAACTTCAAAGGTATATATTCACTAGAGCACATGCATCTTCAAAATTTTCTAGTGAGTGAATTCAAAACAACAACTTGATTGGAGTCTACCATGCAAAACTTAGAAAAGTATACAAAAAGGTTTAGATGAGAAAATGCTTTGTTGAGCCTTCCCTAGGAACAACATGTATTCACTCATCAAGCATTATGCAATGATTTATTTGAACAATGGGTGAAGTACAATGTTGAGCATGCACCAACTGAAACACCAGGTTCACCCAAGTCATAATGGCTTGCATGGATTTTGTGACCTTTTTGTTTTTTCTACTTTATCCTATTTTTTCATGTAATTTTGCTTATAAATATGAAAATCGGTCACTAGGAAAAGGTCTTTGGATATGGGGTGATTTTAGAAGGATTGTATCTTAGAATTATTTCAAGCTCAATTCAAAAACTCTTGTAGAGTCAAGGGGAACATTTTGTTGTAGATTCCTTTGTGTTAATTCTTATTTGTGGATTATTCTACAATTGACTTGATGTCACATGCATCTAGTAAGGATTTTGATTTCCCAAGCTATCTTGTTGGTTATTATTTTCAGTGAACAATTTTACATGCTTTACTAATCATATTCATATTTTTTTGTAGTACATTTCTATCATCTAAATATATGATGTATCATGGAATTATTTCCTTAATAACCAAAGTATATTTGATGGTGAATCATAGTGTTATATTTACACAATTTTCATCTCCTCCTTCTTTAGTATAGTTATATTTCTTGAAATTTATCTTGTAGTAATATTTATGAGTAGAATTATTTCTTAGAGAATTAAAAGCTACATATCACTTTCATTGATTGTTACTGAAGGTTATCCTTTAGTAATGGATTTCTTCAATATCTTTAGATTATATTTAATTTCAACACTTGGCACAACAATAACAAAACATTAAAAAAAAAACTTTTAAACTAATTCATAAAGGCCATTGGATAGTTACTAGACCATTAACCCTGATGATTATTCCATCCCAAACAGGGAAGAGTCTAATTGGGCCTCTGTTTTAGGTTTAATCCCTACTGTTGAGAATTGGGAATCCAACCACCTCAATAGAATCCATGTTAGAAGGTGGGTGTGTGTATGTAAATCCATACTAACTATTCATTTTCTGATAATATTCCAAATCATGAAGGTCAAACTCTTGAAAATCCTACATTTTAGGACTTGGAGAATCCCAAACCTAATATTGTTAGGTTAAAATTGGCTTGGTAAAAGAGTCAAAGTTGTTAGGTCAATGGTAGTGGTTTCAAGCACATGGTATTGGTGACTTGTGGTATTTCATGTAATGAAGCCTTTAAATAGGCTTTGAAGACTCCATTGTAATGCGCCAGGACGTGAGAGGTGAAGGCTCACTTGGATGGATTTAGTCAAGGAACCAATAGATCTAATTGGATGGTTTTTACTGGTTTGGGTTTTTCAGGTTACATCTGGTGCATGATTTATGTGTTGTATTGTTGTTGGTTGATTATTTTATTTCTCTCACATGTTTATTTCCTTTCATTTGGTATCAGAGCAGTTATTGGCTTTAGGGGGACACCTTTTTGGCTAAGGGTTTGGATCAGTTTTGTGATAAACCTTGTTACAGTGGGAGATATGTAGTATCAATTATTCAAGTGAAAATAAACGATGAGATGTTTGAAAATAGAGATCGAGAAATTTAATGGGAAAAGTTTTGAGTTGTGGAAGCTAAATATGGAAGATCTGTTGGTGGAAAAATATCAGTGGATTATTGTGGATCTAGGTACTACACCTATAGGAACGCCAACAAAAGATTGGGAAAAGTTGGATTGAAAGGAGAAGAAAACAATTTGGTTGTGTCTCTCAGATTCAATATTACTGAATGTGTCAGGGGAAGCTACAACCAAGGCTTTATGGAATAAGTTAGGGGATTTCGATCAATCTAAGTCCCTGGTAAAAAAATTGTTCCTACAGAAGACACTGCACAACCTAATGATGAAATATGGAGACTTGGCAACAAATCATTTGAATTCCTTTCAATACAGTGGTAAATTATCTATTATCTCTTGATATTAATATTTCTGATGAGGATAAGTGTATCGGTTTCTTGTGCTCTTTACCAGACTCGTGGGATGATTTGGTTGTGGCCATAGGTAGTAATAAAACTATTTTAAGTTTCAATGATGTGGTCTCATCCTTGTTTTCGGAGGAGATGATACAAAAAAATGGAAGGACATAGCATAGCTTCCTTATTTCCAAGAGGAAACTCCCTGGAAAGAAATAGATCTAAGTCCTCAAGTGGGAGATGTAAATCTAAGGGAAGATCTAAATCTCCTAGAAAATTTGTAAAGGTATGCTAGAGATGTGGAAAATAATGACACTACAAGAAACAATGTAGATCCAAAAGTGTTGAGAGAGGGAAGGGATATGAGTATGCTCCTTCTACAAAATAAAAAAACTCCACAAAAGAAGGAGGGGATGTGTAATTTTCTTCTTCAAGTACACATGTACATCATGAGGCATGGCTGGTCTATTCAAGTTCATCCTTTCATATGACTCCTCACAGGGAGTGGTTTTGCAAATATGAAAGGAATGATGGAGGTGATGACTTGAAAACCAAAATCATAGGATGATTAGAATTCAAGTTGAATCTCATGGATGGAAGGATTAGAACAATCCTTGGTGTTCTACACATCCCAGGGTTGGCCATAAATTTGATTTCTGTAAGAAAAATGGATGATGCAAGGGTAAAATCAGTGCTTAAGAAAGAAATCTACATGATGGTTTGAGGGGAAATGGTGTTGCTGAAGTGAGTTTGGATTGGAACCCTATATAAGCTGGTAGGAATCACTATTAGTGGCGGGTGAAACTATTCCATTGTTACCAATATTATAGCCAAAGAAGAAAAAATCCTATAGTCTCCCGAGAAAAGATTGTGCTGTGGTATCAAAGATTGAAACATATCGAAGAGAAGGGCCTTCGAGTACTACATGGTAAAGGTATGGTTGAAGGTATGCCTAACTACTCTGAATTTTTATTTCTGTGAACATTGCGTATATGGGAAGCATAATTGGGTAATATTCCCCTCTGGTGCAACGAGGGTAGAGGGAATTTTACAGTTGGTGCAAAGTGATGTGTTTGAACTTGCATTAGTTGCATCACTGGGAAAATATGTGTACTATGTCTAATTAATAGATGACTTGTCGAGGAATGCATGGATTTATTTACTCATGAAGAAATATCAAGTCTTTGAAAAATTCAAAGATTTTAAGGATCTTGTGGAGAATCAGATAGAGAAGAGAATTAAGGTTTTAGGGATAGATAACGGCAGATAATTATGTATGAAACATGGTATTAGGGGAAGGTTTCCTAGATTCTCTAGAAAGAGAGGTTTGATGAAGGAAAAAATGATGAGAGGAACATTGGTAAACAAAGCCACTGAAGAGGTTGTTGGTAAGAGAAAGGTAAAGGAAACAGATGTTGGCTATTGTTGAGGAGAATGAATGCGAGACGAATTCGTCGACTTGTGAAGAAAAGGAGATTATGCATGAGATATCAAAGGGAAAATAAAATTGTTGTAGCCACCTCTTTCATGCGAGGATTGGAGATTTGTACAACATTTGCAAGTTGTGCCTAATCATGGTGGTATTGGAAACTAGAGGGATTGAGGCGTACACACTATTACCAAATGGACCGTGGAGTAGTTGGTGGGTTTAGCAGAGACCCTGAGTAGGTGAACTGCGATCGATCTAAAATAAAAGTAGGAGGTGCAACTGGTGATGTACATGCTATCCATTACATGTGTGATAGGGAGCAATGAAGGGGGTGAATGGATTCAAAGCGCCAATGTGTTTTCTAGGTGTATAGTGGTGCATCAAATCTATCTATCTGATCAAGGTTTTCAATCAAAATTCTAGGGAAGCAAGAAGAAGCATGACATGGTCAAGGATGAGGACTTCTATAAGTATCTACAAATGGAAAGAAAGATAAACCCTAAGTTTTCATGGAAATTCGTGCTTCCTGACAATGCTAATATTGAGGGAATATATTCTTTATGTGGAGATATAGTCTTTCACTAGTGTGAGTAGTCCATAGGTTATCTAAATATGCATAAGGTGATTTCTCTAATGCACAGGAGGATCTGGCTTTTCTTGAGGACTGTGGCAAAAAATCCAAGCAATTGGATGCAACAATAGGTGGTGTGCATGAGAGAAAACATAGATCCCATGCTAAGGAGATAAGACCATTGGAGATTAGGAGGGTGTGAAGGAGGTCTCAGTGAAAAAAAGAGTTTTGTGGAGAGAAATTATGCGATTAGATCATAGATTCCCAGTTGTAGAGATCATAGGTGGATGCAGAATCATATTTTTCCAAGGTGACAAAGGTCATGAGGATCATCACAGTGGCTAGAATGGAGCCCAAGAGTAGGTGTTCAGGATCGTGATGATGGAGTCACCCTAGCTTGGTTTGCTGGTGCATGAAGGTGGATCTACTACCCTAATGCAGATCTAAACTCATAGGTTTGAAGGCAACATGCGGTTGTGCAACACATGGTGGAAGATGATGGTAATGCAAGGTAAGAGGATTGCACCATAAGTTCTAGGATAACAAGAATGAAGAAAAAAAATTATAATGGAGTTGAAAATTTAATCTAAATGGGCATACGACTATAAGACCTGGTCAAGCATGCATACCCCTAGTAAATTAATGGTAAATTTTAGACATAGACTTAGGTGATAGGGGGGAGCATGTGTGATTTCCTGGATAACTTTGAGGGGGGTAGGGCCTGGAGGTGAGTGGTGGAGACTCACTTGGCTAGTTTGGCTAGATTTGGTCATGGGAAACCCAAAGTGAATTTTAAAGGGGGGAATGTTAGGTTAAACATGACTTGGTAAAAGAGTCGAAGTTGTTAGGTCAATAGTTGTGGTTTCGGGCATATGTTATTGGTGACCCGTGGTATTTCATGTAATGAAGATTTCAAATAGGATTAGGAGACTCCATTTTAATGCGCTAGGATGTGAGCGGTGAAGGATGACTTAGACAACTTTTTCATATTTGGTCAGGGAACCAATAGATCTAATTGGTTGGTTTTTCCCAGTTTGGGTTTTCTAGGTTACATCTAGTGCATGATTTACGTGTTGTATTGTTGATGGTTGATTATTTTATTTATCTCACATGTTTATTTCCTTTAAAATATTGTGTCAATCCCATATGTAGTATTACATGAGGAAGTGAACACTTTTTGACATATCACTTGGGATTATAGATCGATGCTTTGTCTGTAAATCCTTTTCTTCCTCGTTAAATAAATAGTACTCGAACCATGAAAAGAACCAAAAATCATACTCTAGTTGACACCATAGAATATTTGGTAGAATTATCCTTGCGAGAAATTACTCAACCTTTAGGCTTCATGACTCTAACATCGATCAACCCTGCTACTTCCCCAACACAAATTGAGCACTTTGATAGGAAGTCAGATTTCAATTCTGATCTATATCATTTAGAAGACTAAGACTTAGATTATGATAATTCAAATCACTTAGATATGGAAAACAACTAGAATCAACCTTGATTAGTCTGTGATTCTCTAGACCTACCTGTTCAACTACAAAACCTACCTAAGAATCCACAACAATTGATTCCCAAGTATAACCATGAAGTGACTCATATTCTAGAAGACCACATTAAAAAAATTATTCTACCCATCATATTAAGGAATGTACAACATGAGGATGTGGTGTGTAGTATTTTACTTAATAGATTTGAAAACATAGCATCTACCTGGTGTTTCCCCCCCACACAACTACCCATTGAAAATATTTGTTCCAGAGAATTTCAATGGCTCCCCTATCTATTTTTTTAAGAAAGGATATTTAATCACTACTAACTCGACATGTACTTGCTGAGGAAGTACTATTATCTCCATGCAATACCAACTAACCAAAGGATAGCTACACTGATCAATGGTCTCTTGAGGTTTCATAAGAATTTCACTATTCCCTTTCCTTGACCAAAATCAATGATAAAATCCTTTTCATAGGCTCTCCTGAGCTGATAAATTGAGTATGCCCATGTGGCCAATTCCAAGGGCCTATCGTAACTTTACTATTATGAAACACCCACTCGAAATTTCTGGGCAAGAATGAATAAACAAATGAGGTCTTGGCTAACTTCAGTCTGTGATTTAAATATAAGTGTGAGTAGATGGAAGAATTTAATGAGAAGGATGAATTAGTCTACTATTAGCATCATGCCTTACTAGCAGACAAATGAAGAAAAAGCTCAGACACAAGAACTTCCTGATCTAAACTTTAAAACACTGATAATAATTACAACAACATTACAATCAAGCATACATTGTAACACAACTATAATATCTCAATTGAATCATTCAAGGATGAGAAAATCAGAGGAAGAAAGAGTTAATATGATGGAAAATAAAGATGACTTCTATTATGCAAAATGTCTCAGATCTCATACATAAAAACCAGAGTCTGGCTCCGTTATATCAAAACATTACATAAGGGAGTCTATGCTCAACCATTCGAACCTCAAAATGTCCTTCTAATGCTGCATTTATAGTCTAAACAATAAGTGATAACATACAATTCGAGCTGGATCCTCTAACCTAGGATTCTCCCACTTAAAACTGAAAATCTTAAAT
>ML816143.1:80773-100371 GCA_009831015.1 Picea engelmannii | reverse complement strand
TATATTTATATCTTCATCAAAGTATTATAATACTTAATATATTATTAATAAAACATCAGTGTAATGTATTTTCAATCCTTAATATAGAGCAAAGATACTACTTGACATAGGAATATCTATGATTAATGTTGATTATAAATCTTAAAAAAAAATGTTGATATATAAATCCAACACTATATCATTAATAAAAATCTATAAATCCAACACTATATCATTTAATAAAAATATATCCAAATATTATGTACAGTGGCATATTTTAAAAAAAAATACACTTATCGATATTGTTTTACTATATCAAACGATATGGTAGTGTTATAAACGGTATAAGAAGCAGGATGTTTAGTTTCTTGTGGATTGGTAAAAAAGCTAATGAAGGGGTGCATTTGGTAAGATGGAAAAGCTTGCAATATGATGCAGGAGCATCGCTCCACCTCAGCAAATGTGTCAGCATGCCAACACGTAAACATGCAATGGAGAAAGGGAGAGGCACCAACCTTTTTAAAATTGAAATAATCCAATACGGATTTTTGTGTTGTAAGGTTGTAAGAGCCAGACCATACCTTTGTACAGGTAGTGGTTGGGGTTGCCTTAAATGGTTGCTTGTAGCAGGTCCAGATCGTAGTCAGATCTAGACATTCATTTATGTAATGTAGCCATAGAAGTATGGTGTCTTAGCTAAGATAGTAATGACACTAAGGCGGTGAAGAGGATTAAGCTCCTAGAGCCCTCTTTTGTAAAAAAACAGAAAAGCAGAGAGAGAGAGGTCTAGGTAGAGAGGCCTTAAGAGGTCTTAGAAGTTCTAAGAGAGAGCTTGAGAGAACTGGGACTTTGTTATAGTCTAGTTTTTGTAAACATTTGTATAGACACATAGAGATAATAGAAAAACATTTTTTCCTGCATATCGTGTGTTTATGCGTATGTATGCTTTATATGTTTTTATGCATTTTCATGGTTTGAATGCGTAACTGGTGAAGTATTGCATGAGTTTCAATTGTTTCTCATCTTTGAGTTTTCGAGTGCAAGGAATGCACACAGTCCGCAAAGAGTGTGCTGACAGAGGTTTAACCTCAAGGGAAAGCTCAGGAGGTATATCGTTGAACCTTCATCAGCCAAGTGCAAGGAGTGCACAGGAAGAACTCTGTATTGAGTTCAAGGAAAAGAAGAGTTACTTAGAACTTTGTAGAGATCTGCCAAGCGGGCATTAAGCGGGTGCAAGTGTGCACTAAGGAAAATCTGTGTTGAGTTCAGAAAGAAACAGAGTTACTGAACACCATGTAAGGAGAAGCTCTGCAAGGTGTGCATCGAGCAAGGAGAACGCCAGGAGGGTGAGAAGTATTTCTTGTTCAAGAAATCCTTCGAACTGAGTTTGACGAAATCCCAAGAACGCAAGGTGTGTGTTGGAGATCGAAATCTTCGAGGAGATCAAGCTCAGGAGGAGTAACGCAAAAAGAGCGTAGGAGTTGGACTTGTTTTGAGTCCATAAGCTCAGAAGAGATAACGCTTATAAGAGCGAAGAGAGACCAAGAGTCAGGTTCACAGGAGGAAGTTCAAAGGCCGAGATCTTTGGATGTGGACTAAGTCTTCCAAGTCGAGGGAAGTCTAAATCTCAAGAAGAAGAGAGACCATAGCCATCAGATTGGTTGTGAAGAGGAATCTGAGCCATCAGATTTGAGTTCAGCGAACAGAGGGAGCGCAAAGGAAAGAATGAATCCCATCCGTTGGATCTGAGCAAGAAGCAACAACAGTCATCTGATCATAGGAAGGTGCATGAGCCTTAACACTCACATGCACAGGAGAGAAAGTGTCTCAAGGTTTGAAACTTGAGATTCTTGAAGCACAGAGAGTCGAAGGGCCGGAACGAATCTGGACCATTGGATCCAGAGGGAATATGTGTCGATGAGTCGGAAGATCCAAGGGAAGGTGGAGGTTGAAGTGTTGAAATAGCCGGAGCCCGAAGAGCCGAGGAACTATGAGTCGTTGATCTGTGAGGGGACACTTGTCAACAGATCTCGAACTTCGGGGAAAAGATGAAGTGAGGTTTCAGTTTGAGAACTGAAATAGCTGAAGCCCGAAGACCTGAAGTAAATTTGGGATGTCATATCCAGAAAGGGGTACGTGGCGAAATATCGTGGACTTCGAGAAAATTGTATTGAATCTCTCAGTTGAGATTTGAGATCCGCGAAGTCTGGAGAGTTGAAGTAGCTCTGAGCCATTAGATAATCGAAGTGAATATGAGCCATAGGACTAGGAGAAGGGATGTGGAGAATATCTGGACACTCCTAGTAAAGTCCCAAAGTGATCTATAGCCATCAACTCAAGAGGAGACGTGGCGAGGATCTGAGCACTCCGGGTAAAGTCCCAAAGTGATATGTAGTTGTCAGATCAAGAGGAGACATGGCAGAAATTTGTGAACTCCGGGTGAAGTTATGGAGTGATTCATAGCCGTCAGATCAAGGGAGATGTGGAATAGATCCATGCACTCCAGGTAAAGACCTAAAGTAAACTTCACCTGTTGATTCGAGGAGGAGACACATGACAGAGGATTAGCAACTCTGGGTAAAAGCCACAGGAAGGTAGGAGTTTGATATTTGAGATTTCCAAAGCCCGGAAACCAAAGCGACGAGAGTCGTCGAGGTGAAGGTGGATACGCAGCACCAAATCCAGAACTCTGGAAGAAAACGAAGGAGGAAAAGTTTGAAGACCCGGAGAAGATCTTGATCGTTGATAGAGAAGCGAGTCCGAGGACCGTTGATCTGGTTGAGGAGGCCAAAGTCCCGAAGTGGGAGTACAACCATTGATTAGGGAGGATATGTGTCAGGAGATCTTCCACTTCGGAAGATATACAGTCAGCAGTGGTGAGGATTTGAGATTTGAAAGTCTCGAAGGCCGGATTTGCGGAGGAGATCCTGGCCGCACAATTAAAGGAACAGGTGTCGAAAGATCTTGCATTCTGGAAGATTTCCATATAGAGGTAGTGAAGGTTTGAGACTTCAAAATCCAGAAGTCTGGAATCGTGAAGAGATTTGGTCTGTAGATTTGGGGAGGACAGGTCTGAACTGTCAATCCAGGGCACCATCAAGATCGGGAGATCGACGGTCCCACAACATTTCGAGGATTGGAGGTGCATGAGATTTAGCAGGAGGCTATGTGGTCATGCGAGTACATTGTCCAGGGTCACATGCGAAGGAGGAGCTTAGCAAAGGGAGCTTGTGAAGGTTGAGAATCAAGATTCCCGAAGGCCGGACTCACAGAGGAGATCTTGGTCGTAGATCCAAGGAGACTAATGGCAGCAGATCTTCCACTCTGGGAGATTTTCATACAGAGGACAATGAATTTTGAGAGTTGGAACTCTTGAAGGCCAGAAAGGTGGAGTCAACGAGAGCTATTGATCCAGAGGGGAGTTACGTGTCGACATATCATGGAGGTTTGGGGAGACGCATGGAAAGAGGAAAGAAGGGCAGAACGAAGATTGATAACATTTGTTGATTGCAGGCAGTGCCAAAGGAGAAGATATCAACAGACATAAGGGATTGTAGGGCCAATACATGCTCGGATGATAATATTCCTTGAGTGGGCTACAATTTCAACCACTGTTTTAGTCATGGGGTACGTGTCAGCACGAGAAGGATTGCAGGGAAAAAAGCAGGTTCGTTAGAAACCACTCTTGCCCACGCCCGCAATCAAACATTAGCACAAGGGCACGACCCAGGGACATATGAAGAAGGGGCTAGTGAAAAGGAGCTAGTGCCCGTGAACTTAAGAGCGCTAGAATGTGCAGACAGAGGGTGTGGGTGTCATAGGACCTGCACCAAATGGGGAAAAGGGGCCTGTGTATATTTGATTTGGGTTCATTCAAGAGCTCGAAGAGTCGATCTGACTCAACAATTGGAACAATCTAGAGACCGGGAGGTCACGCAGCCCCAGGAGGGGAGGGGGTCTGCATCAAGTGGTATCAAAGATCATATTTTTAATTTCTGTAGCAGAGAATAGATAAAGGATATACTCTAATACACACCATCAGGTGGTATCAAATCTTGTTTTCGTCTATAGATTTTAGGTAAAAGAGAAAGAGGAGAAAGTCAAATTTTGTTTGCAGACAACACAGAGGGAGACAATGAAAGGATATGACCTGATAACATCAGGTGGTATCATAAACAGGTTTTTGCCTGTAGTCAGTAGGTGAAGGAAGCAGGGTATTGATGCTCTGTGAGAAGGTTGTTGCATGGACGTGGCAACAAAAATTTAAAACAGTCGGGTGAGCAGTGAAAGAGAAATGGAGATGCTCGCGGATGTAGAGTAATCCATAGGCTTTCTAGGAGGGCAGGTAGAAGGTTAAAATGGCTATTGAAGGCCATGGATGTGGTCGAAGAGAAGACCTCAAGCAAAAGATCAATCCAGAGATGGATCTGGAGCTTAGTGAGATAAGAGCGAGGATGGAACAACTAGCATTAAAGATGCAACAAAATGCTAAAGCGCATTGGGTGTATGAATGGCCCATGAAGAAGAAGGTGAAGTGGCCAGTTAAGAGATTGTTGGCCAAAGGACAACGAAGGCTAATGAAAAGGTGCCTGAGGAATACTGAAAACCTCAGTGAACCAGAGGAGGAAGTGGTTCACATCTGTGAGCCATAAGCTGGGAGAAACCTCAATGACGAAGAGGAGAAGAGATCAGATGAAGATCTCGTAAACTGCCAGGTGGGCGGAAACGAACTTTCAAGTTTCCAGGTGAGCAATGGAAAGAGACTAGGTGGAGGTCTCGTATACTACCAGAGGAGCAGTGATGAAAGTTCATATTGCCAAGTGGGCAATGAGATGGCATTGGTTGATCTCATAGACTGCCAAATCGGTAGCAGAAAATTTCCAAATTGCTAGGTGGGCAGGGGGAAAGAAATGAGACTGTCTGAAAGTCTCGAGAGCTCAGAAGTGAGTTCATGTTAGAAAGGAGCGTTGATAGGTGAAAATTCATGTGGATTTGCAGACCACGTGAATGAATATGGTGACAAGTTAAAAACCTTCACCATCCAAGAGAAGGATCAAAAGAGTATTTTGATCATTGGAGGGATCAAATAATTCCTACCAAACAACCAAGTGACGGCCAGTGCACATGATGAAAGTGAAACAACAGAGGAAGGACAACCATCAGTGACTGTCATGATGAAGGAGAAGGTATCAGAATCTTCCCAAGGAGAAGAAGAAGAGGAGCACACAGCTGAGAGGCTCACTCAATGGGAGATAGAATTGAGGATGTTGGAGGATTGGTTAGACAATCCAGAACCAACAGATGGTTGCCAGGAGACAGTCACGCAAATTTCAGGAGAACAACATTTAGAAGAATGGCTCAAAATTTTCAACCAGGAAGCTGAACAGGAGATGACTGCAGCACTGGAGCCTGCAGCAGAAAGAGAAACAAAAAGCATAGATTTTGTTGAGCTGCATGAGGAATTAGAAGCCTTGGAGAGAAGTAGACACATCCAACATGCTAAGTTGGAGATAGATGGAGGAGCATACCAGCCAGGGAGAAATTAGAGGAAGTTTGAGATATGGCAACACAAGAAGGGTTGGCAGAAATCAATATGTCAGAGGAGGAAACTAAATAACAACTCAGTGATGAGACTATAGAATTGAAGTCTGCAGCAGAGTGGCAATTCAATGCCACAAGGGGAAGTAAAGACAGCATGGGAAGACTACATAAGAAGAGACAACCACCGAAGCAACTGAACAAGGTGATAGAAGAGATAAGGAAGTTGATGTTGAGTTTAGCGCAAGAAACAGTCAGCAAAAGGGAGTTGAACATAATAGAGCCTGCCATAGCAGCAGGGAAGAAACAAAAGAGGAAGAAGAAGCAGCAACAACAACAACATAGTTAGAGAGGAACAGGAGGACAACTCCAGAAGAGAATTTTGGATCCAAGCATGAGTCAAAGATCATATTTTTCTTAGTAGTGGAGTATGATGCAGGAGCATTGCTCCACCTCAGCAAATGCGCCAGCACGCCAACACGCAAACATGCAATGGAGAAAGGGAGAGGTACCAACCCTCCCATTTTTAAATTTGAAATAATCTAATACGGATTTTTGTGTTGTAAGGCTGTAAGAGCCAGGCCATACCTTTGTATAGGTAGTGGTTGGGGTTGCCTTAAATGGTTGCTTGTAGAAGGTCCAGATCATAGTCAGGTCTGGAAATTCATTTATGTAATGTAGCCGTAGAAGTATGGTGTCGTAGCTAAGATAGTAATGACACTAAGGTGGTGAAGAGGATTAAGCTCGTAGAGCCCTCTTTTGTAAAAAAACAGAGAAGCAGAGAGAGAGAGGTCTGGTTAGAGAGGCCTTAGGAGGTCTTAGAAGTTCTAAGAGAGAGCTTGAGAGAACTGAGACTTTGTTATAGTCCATTTTTTGTAAACATCTGTATAGACACATAAAGATAATAGAAAAGCAGTTTTTCCTGCATATCGTGTGTTTATGCATATGTATACTTTATATGTTTTTATGCATTTTCATGGTTTTAATGCATAATTGGTGAAGTATTGCATGCGTTTCAATTGTTTCTCATCTTTGAGCTTTCGAGTGCAAGGAGTGCACACAGTCCACAAAGAGTGCGTTGACAGAGGTTTAACCTCGAGGGAAAGCTTGGGAGGGATACCATTGAACCTTCATCAGCCAAGTGCAAGGACTGCACAGAAAGAACTCTGTATTGAGTTCAAGGAAAAGTAGAGTTACTGAGAACTTTGTAGAACTCTACCAAGTGGGCATCAAGCGGGTGCAAGTGTGCACTAAGGGAAATCTGTGTTGAGTTTAGGAAGAAACAAAGTTACTGAACACATTGTAAGGAGAAGCTCTGCAAGGTGTGCATCGAGTAAGGAGAATGCCGGGAGGGTGAGAAGTATTTCTTGTTCAAGAATCCTTCAAGATTTGGTCATGGTCATGTGAGGACATCATCCAGGGTCACATGCGAAGGAGGAGCTTAGCAAAGGGAGCTTGTGAAGGTTGAGAATCAAGATTCCCGAAGGCCAGACTCACAGAGGAGATCCTGGCCGTAGATCCAAGGAGACTAATGGCAAGAGATCTTCCACTCCGGGAGATTGTCATACAGAGGACAATGGATTTTGAGAGTTGAAACTTCTGAAGGCCAGAAAGGCGGAGTCAATGAGAGCAATTGATCCAGAGGGGAGTTATGTGTCGACAGATCATGGAGGTATAGGGAGACACATGGAAAGAGGAAAGAAGGGCAGAATGAAGATTGATAATAGTCGTTGATTGTAGGCAGTGCCAAAGCAGAAGATATCAATGGACATAAGGGATTGTAGGGCCAAGACATGCTCGGATGATAATATTCCTTGAGCGGGACGCAATTTCAACCACTGTTTTAGTGACGGGGTCCGTGTCAGCACGAGAAGGATTGCGGGGCAAAAAGTGGGTTCGTTGGAAACCACTCTTGCCCGTGCCTGCAATCACACATTAGCACAAGGGCACCACCTATGGACATATGAAGAAGGGGTTAGTGTAAAGGAGCTAGCACCCTTGAACTTAAGAGCACTAGAATGTGCAGATAGAGGGTGTGGGTGTCACAGTACCTGCGCCAAAAGGGGAAAAGGGGCCTGTGTATATTTGATCTGGGTTCATTCAAGAGCATGAAGAGTCAATCTGACTCAACAATTGGAATGATCCAGAGACCGGGAGGTCATGCAGCCCCAGGAGGGGAGGGGTTCTGCATCAGGTGGTATCAAAGATCAGATTTTTAATTTATGTAGTAGAGAGTAGATAAAAGATATACTCTGATACACACCATCAGGTGGTATCAAATCTAGTTTTTGTCTGTAGATTTCAGGTAAAAGAGAAGGCTCCATCAGTTAACAGGGTGGTTATCAGATCGATCGGTGCTCTACAAATTCCAGTGAAAAAGCAGGTCTCCTCGTCGCTCTGATCAAACAGATTAAATCTCCCATTAGAGCATCCTCTGGCCAGTTTTGATGGTGTTGCCAAGTTTGATGGCACTTGTAGTGGAGCGGGAGGAATCACTCGAGAATATGAAAGGATGGATTACAAATGGTATTTCAATTGTGGCATAGGATCTAATACTAAGGCAGAGCTAATTGGGGCATGGACAACTCTATATATAGCAAATATTTTCTCTCTCAACAAATTACAAATCCTGGGTGACTCTAAGGTGATCATAGACTGGATAAATTTTAAAGGAGAACTCTTTGTAAGCTCCTTAGAAGGCTGGAAGCAAAGATTCAAGGCGCCAAGCAAAGGTTTTGAGGAATTACATTTTTTTCATATCTATTGTGAATTAAACAAAGAAGCAGATGGATTATCAAAACATGCATTAATAGCTCCTGAAGGAATTATCTCGCTGTACACCTGGTCTAATGGTGAGGAAGGGCCTCCTCGTCATATAAGGATCTATTAGTGACTGTTTTGTCCTTTCTTCTCTGGATCATTTTTTTTTGCAATCCATTAAGTAGTTGAGGAGACTTTTTGTTTTTTCGGGATAAGGGATTTTCTCTCCCAGAATTTTAGATTGTTTAGCTTGTTTCTGGAAGAATATCTCAGTGTTGAGATTTAAATCCTTGTTATGTATCAGAGATATTAGTACTGGAGGTACAATTTTTATTATTCCTTGCAAAGTTTGTATTACAGGAGTAAAGGTGCACTGTGAATGTAAAAATTATATTACCATCAATATAATTGTGATAATTTTCTCTTGGAAAAAAGGGGGCCAACTTTTTCTACATCGACCCTCCTATAACATGATAACATGAGAAGGGAACCAACCTAATACATCCCCTTCACAATCAATTTTATCTAATAAATCCTAAAGTTTAGAGAATATGCCATGCCATAGGGTTTGTTTCATAATCAAAGAGAGAAGAGAACAAAGTCACATTTCAATGTCTTCATAGTAAATGATAAATTCCCAATCATAACTCACGTTACCTTCATAACTCACGTTACCTTTGAGACAACAAAGCCACCTCAACCTAATAATGATCGCTAGAAACCATTATTGAACAGGGCTAACAAACTTCTACTTGAAAGACAACCCTTAATGACCATTATGAGCTACCACTATGTTTTGAAGCTCGTACCTCCTATACTACATAAAATCTCAATGTTTACATGACCTTGCAAGTACGAATACGAGTACATGTACAATGCTTTTATTTTAGGAGATGGCATACATAAGGTACACATATAAATTATACCCAATAACCTAAATACAACTTTGAAGTGTAATAAATTATTAAAAAACAATACCCAATTTGATGAATTCGAGTTAAGTATGTGTACCCATGCCACAAAGGCCGTGAATGTATTTGTACAGGAACGCAAGTGTTTGACCATACATATTTCCTAATATATATTTTTCTCTTCTCCCATTTGAGGGGGTTTGTGTGGCTAAAGATTTATTAAATTTATCCACCAACATCCAATGGGCCTAGTCCAAATTGATGGATGACGGATGAGCACTAAAGCTTTAACAAATTCTATTTTCATTCATGTTACTTTCAAATAATCTCAATGAATCTCGACTATGCTCTCAATGAATCTCGACTATGCTTTCATAAGTCAAATATATGTAAACTTATCCACCGATTTCAAATGGGCCATATCCAAATTGATACATGACGTGGGAGCACTATACTCATAAAGTCTAAAGTATATTTTTATTTATGTTACTTTCAAAGAATTTTAATGAACGTATATTTTTATTTACGTTACTTTTAAAGAATTTCATTGAATTTATATTATTATACATGTCGATAGGCATGGTATATAGCTTTGAGTTAGGCTTGATTTTTTATTAGTTCATGGTTGACCATAAAATATACATTCCTTTATCCAAAGTTTTAAAAAATATTTATTTATTTTAAATTTTAAATCTCACTTATGTGATATCTTATTGGCCAAAAACTTTGAAGTCTTATTGCTGCCTTCACTTCCCCCAATATTATTGTAATAAAAATTTCTTGTTTTTTTATATATATTGTCAAAAGTTGGGGGCCCATCTTGTTAAATAAATATGGTTGTTCTCATGGGTACCTTTTTCCTAGGCACATTTAAATAAAATAAAATAATATTTTGTATGTAGGATTTAAATGGATGACAATTGTACTTTTTCTTTCACAATTATTTTTTTTCCACGAGAAAAAATACTATTTATATTCATAAGGATATAAAAATATACAAATCTGTCTTCACGAAGACAAATACATGAGGGGTACCGTGTTTGTGGTTCGTTGCAGTCCATCTATCAGAAATCTGTTTCTTGACACTACCGAGATCGACGTCCAGATCAGTGGGAAAGAAGGAAAATAAAAACAAAAAACAAAAGGAGGCAGAATCAAAGATTGATCATGATGGCAGGTCCTTCATTGCCATCCTCCCACCTTGTAAAACAAATTTGTCCCGATGGCAAGTACAAAGCTTTTTTAGAAAGGGTATCCGCCTCGCTGTTTTCCTCTTTATAGATGTGAGCGAAAGAGAGCTTTCTAATCAGGTGGGTGGCTTCTTGGGTTCTCTCTTTCTAGCTTTCAAGTGCCGCCACATGGAAATCTGCTTGACCGCTCAGCCAATCAATAATAATTTTGGAGTCTCCAAGGAGTAAAAGCTCATCGATATGCAGGTGACTTGCCAGAATGAGAGATGCCCATGCTCCCAAGAGTTCTGCCTTCATGTTAGATCCTTGTCCACAGTTTAGAGTCCATCGGAAGCACGAGTGAGAGTTTAGAGCGATTTTCCCTCCCGCCCCACAAAGTGAGCCACCTTGTTGGGCCGCTCCGTCGAACCAGGCGACAGCCCTGTCATGTGGAACTGTAAATTTATGCCTGCTGGGAGGTGGATCCGTTGACTGTTTTCTTTGCAAAGCCGCCTCAACCAGAATTAAATTTACCACTCTATGTATCGAAGGAGACTTCTCATCAAAAAGTGCAGAGTTTCTGGCCTTCCAGACTTGCCCGCAGAGAAAGACTGGCAACAGAGCAAGGTTCTTATAATCACCCATCCAGTTTTGAAAATAGTTAGGCACGTTGGAACCTGTCCACGTTGTGGTGAGCCTTAGCGCTGGAATTATGAGCTGCCACACTGATCGGAAGAAAGAGCATTCGTTGAAGACGTGGGAGATAGTCTTGTTGTGTAGTTTACACAGGATGCAACGGCTAGGCCCCTCCCATCCACGGGCTTGTAGGTTCGACCAAACTAGAAGCTTATTTTCGATCAGCAACCAAGCGAACAGTTTTAGCTTGATTGGATAGTCTCCCTTCCAAATCTTCTGGCGCCAGGTAGCATTAATTTTAGACCAGAATTTTTCAGCTAAGGCTTGATAAACGTTTTTTGCAGTGAGTGTGCCAGAACCATCCCCTCCCGTCCACATGAGGGTATCTGGCCGCTCTTGTAGTCAGATGCCCGAGTCCGTCAACAACTGAGTGAAGCAGTCCCATTCACATTTTAAATCAGATTCCAACTGAAGATCCGTGCCACTGAGCCAATGTTCGCCCAATTGTCCCCCACTGGACGGAGAGCTGATTTGATGTAAGAAAAAAAGGCTCTTATTATGAAGGTGCACCAGAAACGGGGGAGAAAGCATGGCATGTCTGCCCAATCCCAATAAACTGTCTTTGCCTACTTCAATCAGGTAACCATTGCCTGGGTTCCACGAAATCCACTGAAGAATGATTGGAAGGGACTTTGAGAGATGTTTCCAGGTTTGAGAGTTGTCGGTGGGTCGCTCTGAGGCAGATCTGATCCATATATGAACCGGTAAGAGTGGGAAGTACTTGGCTTTGATCACCTTACTCCAGAGGCCGGGTTTCATTAGAATTCACCAGAAGGTGTTAGCCGAGAGCGCCCTATAGAAGAAACGCAAATTTCTAAGACCCCAACCACCCATCAACTTTGGTTTTGAAATTACGTCCCATCTGCAGAGGTGATAACCTGAATTTTTCTTGCTGCCGGTCCAGAGGAAGGAAAAGATAAGTTGATGAAGGGTCCTCAGAACAGAAGCCGGGATGTGAGCTAACGCCATCCAAAAAACCGGAAGGCTTTCCAAGACGACTTTTATGAGAACATATCTTCCTCCCAAAGAGAGCATTCTATTACACCAATGATGAATTCTGCTTTCAAATTTATCAATAAGCCAGAGCCAGTCTTTATTATAATAGCTGGAAGATTTTATAAAAAAACCAAGGTAGGAAAACCCTCTGTTAGCTCGATTGAAGCATAACCGAACAACTCTTTTAAATCTGATTGTAAAATCTCATGAGCGTTCGATACTAGTAAGACAGATTTGTGGTTATTGGTCTCCAATCCAGAGGTAGAGCAAAAGGTGTTAATGATAGAGTGTATGATGGTCCATTCAGTAAGATTGGCCGAAGTCAAGATCAACACATCATCTACAAAAAGGATATGCAGGATATGTGTCAGCCCCGAGATTTTTACCCCTGTTAGATGGCCATCCGCATGACTGTTTTTGAGTAAGATGCTGAGTCCTTCCAGGATCAAAATGAAAAGAAGTGGTGAGAGAGGGCATCCCTGTCGGAGCCCTCTCTCACATCGAAAAGCTTTGGTAGCTTCCCCATTGATCAAAATAGCAAGGGTGGCCGAGGATATGCATCCCAAAATCCAATTAGTTATAATTAACCTGAAACCACACTGCATGAGAATAAGATGCAGAAAGTTCCAGTTAACGCAATCGAAGGCCTTTTTAAGGTCCATCTTTAGAAGAATGGCTTGTTGTTTTTTTGTCTTTATACTGTGGATTCATTCGTGAGTGACTCCAACTGCGTCGAGAATTTGTATTCCTTTTAGGAAGCCGAGTTGTTCATCGGAAAGTGCCCTGGAAAGACAGGGACGGATTCTTCTGGCGATGATCTTAGAGATTAGTTTGTAACAAAGGTTGCAGAGTGATATAGGACGAAAGTTTTTAAACTGCCTGGGAAGATTTGATTTAGGAATCAAAACAATAAAGGTATTTTTTAGCTGAGAATTAACCACTCCTCTGGTTCTAGCATCCTCCACGACGTCCAGAAGATCCTGACACATAATATCAAAGAAATGGAGATATAATTCAACTGACCTCCCGTCGAGTCCAGGGCTCTTTTCTTTTTTGAAACCACTGAGAACCGCTAACAGTTCCTCCTTTGTACAGGGAGATTCTACAGCTAAATCCTCCTCGGTAGTCACCATCTTTGGGAAGAGGCTTGCTAACTCTATCTGAGCTGCTAGGCTAGGAGAAGAGGCATCCTAGAAAAAAACTTTAAAATGGTTAGAAGCGACTGCTTTGATATCTTCCTGTGAATGGTGTAGAGTGTCGTCCTCATCTTCTATATCCCAAAGCTGCTTTTTTGAACGTCGGGCGCTGGCAATACGGTGAAAGAAGCGAGTATTTTTGTGCCCGCCAGCCAGCCAGAGCATTCTACTCTTCAAACGCCATCTCTCCTCATCTTCACGAAGAAAAGTGTTACGAGGTTTCTCTAGATCGTAAATTTTTAAGTCAATGTCAGTGCTGGCAGCGTCCTGGATCTTTTCTCGGAGAAGGTCTTCCAGCTCCCGTTCAATCCTGTTTATGGAAGCCTGTTTCGCTTTCTTTTTATCTTTTAACCAATGTAATGTATGAACTTTTAATCTGGAAAGTTTACTTACCAGATTGCCTTGGGGATCTTCAGGAACCGAACGGGATGTGTCAGCCCAAACCGATCTGAACAGGTTGTTAAAAGAGTCCTCCCTCAACCATTGCGGATTGAACTTAAAAGGTTGTCCAGCACTGAAGCACCCCACACCTATCTGTAAGAAAATGGAAGCATGGTCCGAAAGGAAAGGGAGATTTACCCAAGCGCAGAGGCTGCAGGATGGTGAGAGAAAATCCTCTTCTTTTAAAAATCGGTCGAGTCTCTTAGCGATGCTAGCTGGTCCATGTCTCCCATTCCTCCAAGTGGGTAAAAGCTCGACTGGCTTCAAGTAGACCAAGGAGTTTTTGTAAAATAAATGATTAAAAAAGCTCAGGAGTGGGTCGATCAACGCTTTTTCACCTCACATTTCCTTGGGACTGGTGGTTAAATTAAGATCTCCAGCAAGGATGAGATTTTTTGCCGCCAAAAGCCCGAGATCATCAAGTCGCTCCCAGAAAACCTTGCGGTCAACACAAGGGCCGTAGACATTGAGCAGATTGATAAAAGATTTAAGTTCATAGCAGGTCCCGGAAAGTAGAATCCCCCCACGACTGTGCATCGGCATAAAATCAAAGAGGGAGGGGTCCCACGAGGCCAGAAGGCCACCCGAGTTTCCCACATAACTTGCAGCACAGGTCATCCAATTCGGACGGAGCAGATGCAATAACTCCCTAGCTACAAAAGCATCCACAAGTGTTTCTTGAAGAAATATGATTGACGGATGAGTCTTCTCCAGGAGTCTTCTCCAGGAGTCTTCTCATGGAGGTGAGAAGAATCATGATTTACCTCAAGCTAGGGATTTTAATCCTCTAAGCACCCCTTGATTTGTAACAGTAGCTGAAGTGCCCGATGTCGACGGTCCAGTCAGAGTCTTTTTGTGTGCACTGCGGGTTTTTAATGGTGAAAGTTCAAGCCCTATACCTCTTGAACAAGTGGGATTCGGTCCTGGTGATGGATTAAATTTTGAAGAAGATGGAAGATCAGACGGGGGAAGGGTGGGTTGAATAAGAGATTTCCCATGATAGGTATGGATAGGTATCGAATCGAAGGGAAGAAGGGGAGTTGGGGTAGCGTCCGGAAACATGGTTTCTAGTTGGAGTTCTGATTGGGTCGACTAAGAGTAACCAGGTAGAGTGAAAGGATCTGGTGTTTCATCCATGACTGTTGTAGGATGGAAACGCGAAACCCCTGCTGTTGGATCAGGTGGTGTTAGCAGTTGAGGTGTAGGTGTTGGATGAGAGATGGTGGAGCTGTCTGTTGGAACAGGCTCGATTGGTAATGGCAGGGAAGGGGGAAATAAACGTGGTAGGTCAGGCTTTACAGGAAGAGAGGTCATGGGTTCAAAAGACAAGATTTTGTCGGCCTGCTCATTGATGAAAAGTCTGTCCCAGGAGGACAAGGTATTGAAAAGTGAGGGACAAAGTTGATGGATCTTACCTACTAAATTTTCATCAGATGGATTGAAGTCCCTCCGTGGGAAAGGTGCCTCCTCCGCAAACTGGTTGGGTGAAGAAATGTATCCATCAAAATTTGACTCCTCCGCTAGATCCAAGACAAAATCAGGTGGGGGGAACTTTTGGCAGTCTCTTCTCAAATGTCTGTTTCTGCGGCAGAGAGAGCAACGAAACGAGATACCTAAGTATTCCAAACACTGAGCTATCAGTTGACTGCGCCAATCGATCTCTAAAATTTCAGGTAGTCCAGCCTGAATGTCGATTTCCACGTAAATCCTCGCCATTCTTCCGTCTGAAGCAGCTAGTGAGTTTAAATCCACCCTTAGAAAATGGCCTAAGGAGGCCCTAATAAGTTCGAGCGCTTGCTGGTTCCAGAGTTGAAGTGGGAGACCTGGTAGAAGGACCCAGATATGCCGATGGCTAAAGAACTCAGTGGAAGGATTGAATCCAAGTCTCCATCGTTTGAGCATAAGGCTTCCCCCATCGAAGGCCCAAAATCTTTCCAGGATAAGGGCTGTGTCCTCTGGTTTTCTGAAGATAAAACCAAGCCAGCCTTTTTGAAGCAAGTGAATCTTAGGTAGGTTACCAAGGATCGGTTTCTAGTGGTTTGCAATCCAAACATCAACGTTCTGCTTACATTTCTCCTTGTAAGCTAGCCTCCCAACTAAGGCACACAGGGCCAGGTTGTAGGCCTCTGAAATTCCTACATCCATTCCAAGAATGAGCTTGGTATGTCTAAGTTTAGGCTTCCAAAATCTTCGCAGACATTTATGGATGCCTTGTTTTTGAGAGATAGGGCCTAGCTGAGAGCGCCTCACATCATGTCCACTTTCAATCTGTTTGATCCCTTCAAAGCTCCGCTTCTGATTACCAGGAAGACGAGCTCCTTCAATAGAAGTCTGTGAAGTAGTCTCAACAGTGAATGGAGAAACAGACTGAGTAATCGGATGTGCAGCAGAAGATGGATGAGTGGGGTCAGGGATCAAACGCTCAAGTGCGATAGGCCTTCTAGAAGTCTGGAAATGGTTGGTGCAGAGATCATCTATCGAAGCCAGTAGTGTTGGATGGTCCCATGGGTCTCCCATGCTCCCAACAGAGGGGTCCATGCAGTTTGTCTCCCTCAAGAAGCTTCTAAAGAAAACAAACTGAGACTAAAGTAGGAGAGAAACGAAAAGGACTTCTGGAGCAGTCAGTGAGGAGGGGAAAATGCATCAGGGGTCCCCTATCCTAACTGGCAGGCCAGTGAAAGCCGGTAAGAGATAAAAGTGGAGAAGAGCGCTCCAGTATGTCTTGGATGGATAGTCAGAATGCTTCAGAAAGGGACCAGGTAGGAAAAAAAAAGATCTAGGAAACAGTAAAAACAGAGCAAAACGACAGATCAAAAACCAAGACAACTCGGGGAAGCGTGCAGGTTGCCCAAAGGGATGGCTGGGGGTGCAAAGAAGAATCACCGCAGCAGCAAAACTACACCGAATCCAAGTCGACGGTCGACGCTGATAGCAACATCAAAACAAAACAGAGTCAGTCCATCCAAGCGAAACGATAGCTCACAACGACCGCGAAATAAAGACCTACGCCCAGACCGACGCAATGGAAGCTTTCAGGGTCATCAATGGCGCTACAGGTGCCAAGCATAGTCTCGTCTATCGTGGGCGCCAAAAACCTTCAGTGAAAACCAGATTCAAATCTCGGCAGTCGCCCGCCATGACATCTCCGACGATTTATGTTGTTCAACAACAACACGACTGCCAAGCGCTTCTTTCACAATTATTTGAATGTTAATGTTAAAGTTAAAATAAAATAATATAATATTTTGTACAATTCAAAGTTGATGGCATCTGTATTTTTTTTTCACAATTTTTTTAAGGGTTAAACTTAAATATAAGTTTTATTTTTATATTACAAATTTTGAGTGTTAACCTTAAATATAAGTTTGAGCGTTTTATAATGTATATTTAAATGTTTTATGAAATTGGGTTTTTTTAGATCATTCAAAATAATGTGAAGGGATATTGGTTATTATACCTGTCGCTTGCCGTGGTATATAGTATTGGATATCCTATTGATAGTCCATTAGTTGGGGTTTGACCAAAATAATGTTGAGCATTTTTAAAGGTATAACATTACAATTTGATTTTTTTTTTTTTTATTATTATTTTAAAACATTTTTCTAAATTGTGATTGGTTGTTCAAATGCATCTCTTAATGCCTACTGGTAAGGACTTCATCGACAGGTATAAGCTGCCATGCAGCCTTGTTTCATGTTGGGATAAGTTTGATTATATATATATATATATATATATATATATATACGATTTAAAATTGTTTTTAATTAGTTAAGAGTTTGTTTTCTTAGCACTTAAAAAAATAGGTAAATGGTCTAAAGCTCAAAAGCATTGAGTTTGTTTTCTTAGCACTTAAAAAAATAGGTAAATGGTCTAAAGCTCAAAAGCATTTATCGGAAGTGAAAATCTATTTTCACATGGACAAATTAAAGGTTATTTCAAGTGGCTAAATTTTGTCTATACACGATGATGTAATTGCATGTCTAGATCTTATTATTAACCTAGATGGTTAATTCAATTGATTTAAAGCCAAACATGAATTTATCATATTTATTGTTGGTCATAGATTCAATTCTCTTGATTTTCTGAAAACAAAACCTGGTAATTAAGACCAAATTTCCATACTTTATATTTATATCTTCATCAAAATATTATAATACTTAATATATTATTAATAAAACATCAGTATAATGTATTTTCAATCCTTAATATAGAGCGAAGATACTACTTGACATAGGAATATCTATGATTAATGTTGATTATAAATCTTAAAAAAAATGTTGATCTATAAATCCAACACTATATCATTAATAAAAATCTATAAATCCAACACTATATCATTTAATAAAAATGTATCCAAATATTATGTCAAGTGGCATATTTAAAAAAAAAATACACTTATCGATATTGTTTTACTATATCAAACGATATGGTAGTGTTCTAAACGGTATAAGAAGGAGGATGTTTAGTTTCTTGTGGATTGGCAAAAATCTAATGAAGGGGTGCATTTGGTAAGCTGGAAAATATTGCAAAATGATGCAGGAGCATCGCTCCACCTTAGCAAATGTGCCAGCATGCCAACACGCAAACACGCAATGGAGAAAGGGAGAGGCACCAACCCTCCCATTTTTAAATTCGAAATAATCCAATACGGATTTTTGTGTTGTAAGGTTGTAAGAGCCAGACCATACCTTTGTACAGGTAGTGGTTGGGGTTGCCTTAAATGGTTGCCTGTAGCAAGTCCAGATTGTAGTCAGGTCTAGATATTCATTTATGTAATGTAGTCGTAGAAGTATGGTGTCTTAGCTAAGATAGTAATGACACTAAGACGGTGAAGAGGATTAAGCTCGTAGAGCCCTCTTTTGTAAAAAAACAGAAGCAGAGAGAGAGAGAGATCTAGGTAGAGAGGCCTTAAGAGGTCTTAGAAGTTCTGAGAGAGAGCTTGAGAGAACTGGGACTTTGTTATAGTCCAGTTTTTGTAAACATCTGTATAGACACAAAGAGATAATAGAAAAACAGTTTTTCTTGCATATCATCTGTTTATGCGTATGTATGCTTTATATGTTTTTATGCATTTTCATGGTTTGAATGCGTAACTAGTGAAGTATTGCATGAGTTTCAATTGTTTCTCGTCTTTGAGTTTCTGAGTGCAAGGAATGCACACAGTCCACAAAGAGTGTGTTGACAGAGGTTTAACCTAAAGGAAAAGCTCGGGAGGGATATCGTTGAACCTTGATCATCCAAGTGCAAGGAGTGCACAGGAAGAACTCCGTATTCAGTTCAGGGAAAAGCAGAGTTACTAAGAACTCTGTAGAGATTTGCCAAGTGGGCATTGAGCGGGTGAAAGTGTGCACTAAGGAAACTCTGTGTTGAGTTCAGGAATAAACAGAGTTACTGAACACTATGTAAGGAGAAGCTCCGCAAGGTGTGCATCGAGCAAGGAGAACGCCAGGAGGGTGAGAAGTATTTCTTGTTCAAGAAATCCTTCGAATTGAGTTTGACGAAATCCTGAGAATGCAAGGTGTGTGTGGGAGATCGAAATCTTCAAGGAGATCAAACTCAGGAGGAGTAACGCAAAAAGAACGTAGGAGTTGGACTTGTTTTGAGTCCATAAGCTTAGAAGAGATAAGACTTGCAAGAGCGAAGAGAGACCAAGAGTCGGGTTCACAGGAGGAAGTTCAAAGGCCGAGATATTTGGATGTGGACTAAGTCTTCCAAGTTGGGAGAAGTCTAAATCTCAAGAAGAAGAGCGACCACTATTGGAAGATTGATTGTTGTCATTGATGTCAACCCTAGTCATGGCTTTTGGACCGCAAGATTGATAAAGGTATTTTGACATGAAGGAAAATGCACATGCATATACAACACCCATGAATGGATAGTATACATCATGTTGTTTCCGGTGGTATGTGGCA
>ML816143.1:67217-80411 GCA_009831015.1 Picea engelmannii | reverse complement strand
GGTGATGATTTAATGTAAAGTTTTATTATCTCTCATATATTCTTGGGTGGAAGGAAGGGGCAAGGATGGAGAGTTCAAATATATCTTGATATTGGAGGATTGTATCTTCCTCTTGGAGGTTTATCCCTCCCTTTACATTTGGAGGCTGTAGCTACCTTTGGAAGTCATTACTTCCCTTGAACAAAAACTATTGATTAATTCTCATATATTGTGCATGGTGTATTGTGGTGTATTGGCGTAACTCTTATACTATTGTTCATTGCTCATTGGATATAATTGAATGGTTTAAGTATAAGTTGAAAAAGGTTTTTAAATTGTACTTGATACTGATTCACCCCCCTCTCAGTATCAACAACCACAACCATCAAATTGGTTGTGAGGAGGAATCTGAGCCGTCAAATTTGAGTTCAACGAACAGAGGGAGCGCAAAGGAAAGAACGGATCCCATCCGTTGTATTTGAGAGAGAAGCATCAACAGTCGTCTAATCAGAGGAAGGTGCACGAGCCTTAACACTCACATGCACAGGAGAGAAAATGTCTCAAGGTTTGAAACTTGAGATTCCTGAAGCACAAAGAGTCGAAGGGCCAGAACAAATCTAGACCGTTGGATCTAGAGGGAATATGTGTCGACGAGTCAGAAGATCCAAGGGAAGGTGGAGGTTGAAGTGTTGAAACAGTCGGAGTCTGAAGAGCTAAGGAATTGTGAGTCATTGATCTGTGAAGGGATACTTGTCAACAGATCTCAAACTCCGGGGAAAAGCTGAAGTGAGGTTTCAGTTTGGTAACTGAAATCCTGGCCGTAGATCCAAGGAGACTAATGGCAACAGATCTTCCACTCCGGGAGATTGTCATACATAGGACAATGGATTTTGAGAGTTGAAACTCCTGAAGGCCAGAAAGTTAGAGTCAACGAGAGTTGTTGATCCAAAGGGGAGTTACGTGTCGACAGATCATGGAGGTCTGGGGAGACGCGTGGAAAGAGGAAAGAAGGGTAGAAAAAAGATTGATAACAGTTGTTGATCACAGGAAACGCTAAAGGAGAAGATATCAATGGACGTAAGGGATTGCAGGGCCAAGACATACTCGGATGATAATATTCCTTGAGCGGGCCGCAATTTCAACCACTATTTTAGTGACGGGGTACGTGTCAGCATGAGAAGGAATGTGGGGCAAAAAACGAGTTTGTTGGAACCCATTCTTGCCCGCGCCCGCAATCACACATTAGCACAAGGGAACGAACCAGGGACATATGAAGAAGGGGCTAGTGAAAAGGAGTTAGCGCCCGTGAACTTAAGAGCGCTAGAATGTGCAGATAGAGGGTGTGGGTGTCACATGACCTGCACCAAATGGGGAAAAGGGGCCTATGTATATTTGATCTGGGTTCATTCAGGAACTCGAAGAGTCGATCCGACTCAACAATTGGAACGATCCAGAGACAGGGAGGTCACGCAGCCCCAGGAGGGGAGGGGGTCTGCATCAGGTGGTATCAAAGATCAGATTTTTAATTTCTGTAGCATAAAGTAGATAAAGGATATACTCTGATACACACCATTAGGTGGTATGAAATCTGGTTTTCGTTTGTAGATTTCAGGTAAAAGAGAAAGAAGAGAAAGTCGAATTTTGTTCGCAGACAACAGAGAGGGAGACGGTGAAAGGATATGACCTGATAACATTAGGTGGTATCATAAACATGATTTTGCCTGTAGTCAGTAGGTGAAGGAAGCAGGGTACTGATGCTCTGTGAGAAGGTTGTTGCATGGACGTGGCAACAAAAATTTAAAACAGTCGGGTGAGCAATGAAAGAGAATATGGAGATGCTCGCGGCTGTAGAGTAATCCATATGCTTTCCAGGAGGGCAGGTAGAAGGTGAAAATGGCTATTGAAGGCCATGGACGTGGTCGAAGAGAAGACTGGAAGAAAAAGAGCAATCCAGAGATGGATCTGGAGCTTAGTGAGATAAGAGCGAGGATGAAACAACTAGCATTGAAGATGCAACAAAATGCTAAAGTGCATTGGGTGTATGAATGGCCCATGAAGAAGAAGGTGAAGTGGCCAGTTAAGAGATTGTTGGCCAAAGGAAAACAAAGGCTAATGAAAAGTTGGTTGAGGAATACTGAAAACCTCAGTGAACCAGAGGAGGAAGTGGTTCACATATGTGAGCCAAAAGCTGGGAGAAACCTCAGCGACGAGGAGGAGAAGAGATCAGATGAAGATCTCATAAACTGCCAGGTGGGCGGAAATGAACTTTCAAGTTTCCAGGTGGGCAATGGAAAGAGACTAGGTGGAGGTCTCGTATACTGCTAGAGGAGCAGTGATGAAAGTTCATATTGCCAAGTGGGCAATGAGATGGGATCGATTGATCTCATAGACTTCCAAGTGGGTAGGAAAAAATTCCCAAATTGCCAGGTGGGCAGGGGGAAAGAAATGAGACTGTCTAAAAGTCTCGGGAGCTCAGAAGTGAGTTCATGTTAACAAGGAGCATTGATAGGTGAAAATTCATGTGGATTTGCAGACCCCGTGAATGAATATGATGACAAGTTAAAAACTTTCACCATCCAAGAGAAGGATCGAAAGAGTATTTTGATCATTGGAGGGATCAAAGAATTCCTACCAAACAACCAAGTGACGACCAGTGCACATGATGAAAGTGAAACAACAGAGGAAGGACAACCATCAGTGAGTGTCATGATGAAAGAGCAGGTATCAAAATCTGCCCAAGGAGAAGAAGAAGAGGAGCAGACAGTTGAGAGGCTCACTTAATGGGAGATAGAATTGAGGATGTTGGAGGATTGGTTGGACAATCCAGAACCAACAGATGGCTACCAGAAGATAGTCACGCAAATTTCAGGAGAAGAGCATTTAGAAGAATGGATTGAAATTTTTAGCCAAGAAGCTGAACAGGAAATGACTGCAGCACTGGAGCCTGCAGCAGAAAGAGAAACAAGCAGCATAGACTTTGTTGAGCTGCATGAGGAATTAGAAGCCCTGGAGAGAAGTAGGCACATCCAACATGTTAAGTTGGAGACAGATGGAGGAGCATACTAGCCAGGGAGAAATTAGAGGAAGTTTGAGATATGGAAACACAAGAAGGGCTGGCAGAAATCAATATGTCAGAGGAGGAAACTAAACAACAACTCAGTGATGAGACTATAGAATCGAAGTCTGCAGCAAAGTGGAAATTCAATGCCACAAGGGGAAGTAAAGACAACATGGGAAGACTGCATAAGAAGAGATAGCCACTGGAGCAGCTGGACAGGGTGATAGAAGAGATAAGGAAGTTGATGTTGAGGTCAGCACAAGAAACAATTAGCAAAAGGGAGTTGAACATAATAGAGCCTGCCATAGCAGCAGGGAAGAAACAGAAGAGGAAGAAGAAGCATCAGCAACAACAACATAGCTAGAGAGGAGAAGGAGGACAACTCCAGAAGAGAATTTTGGATCTAGGCATGAGTCAGAGCTCATATTTTTCCTAGCAGTGGAGTATGATGCAGGAGCATCATTCCACCTCAGCAAATGCGCCAACACGCAAACACACAATGGAGAAAGGGAGAGGCACCAACCCTCCCATTTTTAAATTTGAAATAATCCAATACAGATTTTTGTGTTGTAAGGCTGTAAGAGCCAGACCATACCTTTGTATAGGTAGTGGTTGGGGTTGCCTTAAATGGTTGCCTGTAGTAGGTCCAGATCATAGTCAGGTATGGACATTCATTTATGTAATGCAGCCATAGAAGTATGGTGTCGTAGCTAATATAGTAATGACACTAAGGTAGTGAAAAGGATTAAGCTCATAGAGCCCTCTTTTGTAAAAAAGCAGAGAAGCAGAGAGAGAGAGGTCTGGGTAGAGAGGCCTTAGGAGGTCTTAGAAGTTCTAAGAGAGAGATTGAGAGAACTGGGACTTTGTTACAGTCCATTTTTTGTAAACATCTGTATAGACACACAAAGATAATAGAAAAGCAGTTTTTCCTGCATATCGTGTGTTTATGCATATGTATGCTTTATATATTTTTATGCATTTTCATGGTTTGAATGCATAACTGGTGAAGTGTTGCATGAGTTTCAATTGTTTCTCGTCTTTGAGTTTCTGAGTGCAAGGAATGCACATAGTCCACAAAGAGTGCGTTGACAGAGATTTAACCTCAAGGGAAATCTCGGGAGGGATACCATTGAACCTTCATCAACCAAGTGCAAGGAATGCACAGGAAGAACTATGTATTGAGTTCAGGAAAAAGCAGATTTACTGAGAACTCTGTAGAACTCTGCCAAGTGGGCATTGAACGGGTTCAAGTGTGCATTAAGGGAACTCTGTGTTGAGTTTAGGAAGAAACAAAGTTACTGAACACTCTATAAGGAGAAGCTCTGCAAGGTGTGCATCAAGCAAGGAGAACGCCAGGAGGGAGAGAAGTATTTCTTGTTCGAGAAATCCTTTGAACTAAGTTTGACAAAATCCCGAGAATGCAAGATGTGCATGGGAGATTGAAATCTTCGAGGTGATCAAGCTCAGGAGGAGTAACGCAAAAAGTGCGTAGGAGTTCGACTTGTTCTGAGTCCATAAACTCAGAAGAGATAGCACTTGCAAGAGCGAAGCGAGACCAAGAGTCGGGTTTGCAGGAGGAAGTTCAAAGGCCAAGATCTTTGGACATGGACTAAGTCTTCCAAGTTGGGAGAAGTCTAAAGTTTAGGAAGAAGAGCGACCATAGCCATTAGATTGGTTGTGAGGAGGAATTTGAGCCACCAAATTTGAGTTCAACGAACAGAGGGAGCACAAAGGAAGGAACAGATCCCATCCGTTGGATCTGAGCGAGAAGCATCAACAACCGTCTGATCAGAGGAAGGTGCACGAGCCTTAACACTCACATGCACAGGAGAGAGAATGTCTCAAGGTTTGAAACTTGAGATTCCTGAAGTAGAGAGAGCCGAAGGGTCGGAATGAATTTGGACCATTGGCTCCAGAGGGAATACGTGTCAATGGGTTGGAATATCCAAGGGAAGGTGGAGGTTGAAGTGTTGAAATGGCCGAAGCCTGAAGAGCCGAGGAACCGTGAGTCGTTGATCCTTGAGGGGATACTTGTCAATAGATCTCAAAATTCAGGGAAAAGCTGAAGTGAGGTTTCAGTTTGAGAACTGAAATAGCCGAAGCCCGAAGACTCGAAGTAAATCTAGACCATCAGATCTAGAAAGGGGTACATGGCAAAAGATCATGGACTCTGGGAAAATTGTATTGAATCTCTCAGTTGAGATTTTAGATCCGCGAAGTCCAGAGAGCCGATGTAACTCTGAGCCGTCAGATCACCCGAAGTGAATCTGAGCTGTAGAACTAGGAGAAGGGACATGTTGAATATCTAGACACTCCGGGTAAAGTCCCGAAGTGATCTGTATCCGTCAGATAAAGAGGAGACGTGGCAAGGATCTAAGCACTCCGGGTAAAGTCTCGAAGTGATCTGTCGTCGTCAGATCAAGAGGAGACGTGGAAAAAATATGTGAACTCCAGGTGAAGTTTCAGAGTGATTCATAGCCATCGGATCAAGGGAGACGTGGCATAGATCCATGCACTCTGGGTAAAGACCCAAAGTAAACTTTAGTCGTTGATTCGAAGAGGAGACACATGGCAAAGGATTAGCAGCTCCGGGTAAAAGCCACAGGAAGGCAGGAGTTTGACATTTGAGATTTTCGAAGCCTGGAGATTTGAAGTGACAAGAGTCGTCTAGGTGAAGGTGGACACACGGCGCCAGATCCAGAACCCCAGAAGAAAATAGAGGAGGAAAAGTTCGAAGACCCAAAGAAGATCTTGTTCATTGATCGAGAAGGCAGTCTGAGGACCGTTGATTTGGTTGAGGAGGCCAAAGTCCTGAAGCGAGAGTACAACCATTGACTGGGGAGGATACATGTTAGAAGATATTCCACTCCGGAAGATATCCAGTCAATAATGGTGAGGATTTGAGATTTGAAAGTCCCGAAGGCTGGATTTGTGGAGGAGATCCTGGCCGCACAATTAAAGGGACAGGTGTTGAAAGATATTTCATTCCAGAAGATTTCCATATAGAGGTAGCGAAGGTTTGAGACTTCAAAATCCCGAAGTCCGGAATTGCGTAAAGATCTGGTCTGTAGATTTAGGGAGGACAATTCTGAACCATCAATCCAGGGTACCGTCAAGATTGGGAGATCGATGGTCCCACGACATTTCGAGGATTGGAGGTGCGTGAACTTTAGCAGGAGACTACATGGTCATGTGAGGACGTCGTCCAGGGTCACATGTGAAGGAGGAGCTTAGCAAAGGGAGTTTGTGAAGGTTGAGAATCAAGATTCCCGAAGGCCAGAATCACGGAGGAAATCCTGGTCGTAGATCCAAGGAGACATCTGGCAATAGATCTTCCACTTCCAGAGATTGTCATACAGAGGAGAATGGAGTTTGAGAGTTGAAACTTCGGAAGGCCGGAAATGAAGAGTTAACGAGAGCCATTGATCCAAAGGGGAGTTACGTGTCGACAAATTGTGGAGGTCCGGGGAGATGCGTGGAGAGAGGAAAGAAGGGCAGAACGAAGATTGATAGCAGTCGTTGATCGCAGGCAGCGCCAAAGGATCGAATATCGATGAACATAAGGGATTGAGGGGCCAGGACATGGTCGGACGATAATATTCCTTGAGTGGGCCGCAATTTCAGCTATTGTTTTAGTGAAGGGGTATGTGTCAGCACGAGAAGGATTGCAGGGTGAAAAGCGGGTTGGTTGGAAACCACTCTTGCCCTCTCCCGCAATAACACATTAGCACAAGGGCACAACCCAGTGACATATGAAGAAGGGGCTAGTGAAAAGGAGCTAGCACCCCTCAATTGAAGAGAGATAGAACGTGCAGATAGAGGGTGCGGGTGTTATAGGACCTTCGCCAAATGGGGAAAATGGGCATGTGTATATTTGATATGGGTTTATTCAGGAGCTCAAAGAGTCAATCTGACTCAACAATTGGAACGATCTAGAGACCGGGAGGTCGCACAGCCCCAGGAGGGAAGGGGGTCTGCATCACAAAACCAAAAAAGACTAGTGGATGAGGATTAAAAACTATTTTTTCCTTTGGGAAAGATTTGGTGGATAAAAGTGTGTGGAGATGCCTTATGATGCCTAGTATTTGGCATGAGGTGATAATTAAAAAATATCTTAAGAAGAAATCCGTGGAGGAGTGGTTCAGGCAAGATAGGAAAAATTGGACAGGTACTTCAAACTTTTGGAGAGAACTCACCTCATCTTTATCAATTATAACATATTGTTTAGTTTGGAAGCCTGGGAATGGGAGGGCTATTAGAATTGGTATTGATCCTATGGTTGGGTCACAAACTTATTATAAATTGTCAAGGAATCTTATCCTGAAATTGAAGGCACTAGGGATTGAATTCCTTGCAAATGCTAGGACTAGTGAGTTGGAGGTTACAATTTACACAAGTTGGAAAAAGGATGAGATTCTAGGGATGGAAGGAGAACAAAAAGAGGAATGGAATAATTTTGTTAAGGGCTTAGTTGGTTTGAGCTTTGTACTAAATAATGAAAAAGATACCTTACTTTGGTCTTGGGACACAAAAAGGGGACAGGTTAATGCTATTCATGCTTACAAAGTTCAAATGATGGAGGTTATGGAAGTTGAACCTTTTTTTTGGTATAATGAACTTTGTAATTGGTAGCTACCCTTAAAAGTCAAACTATTTGTCTAGTTAATGATGGAGCAAAGAATTCTTACTTGGGAAATTTTGAACAAAAGAGGTTTTAATGGGCTGAGTAGATGTGTCGTGTGTGGGTTCATTGAGGAAACAATGTTTCATCTTTTTGTGGAGTGCAGGTTCATCAAAGGTATTTGGCAATCAATCACAAAGGAATTAAAATTAGCCAGTCCTTGGGAAGGAGGTCAGATTGATGTCTGTTTTTAAAATTGGATAAAAAAGAAGGAAAATGGGAAAGAAATCACTTGCTATATTTGTTGGGAGGTTTGGAAACACAAAATTTTGGTTATTTTTGAAGATCTCCCTCCTAATATGGTCAGAGTTAGCAACGATATTCTACAGGACTTGGGAGAATTAAAAGTCTCACAGGGTCCTAAGATAAGAAGGATTGACAGACCTCCCATTCTAGATTGGAATTTGGCAGTGGGGTTTTTTGATGGAGCTTCATAAGATAAGGGTTCAAAATGTGGGGTTGGAGCTCTATTAAAATGTCCAGTGCTGGGTAGCTTCAGAATAAAAATGAATTGTGGTAGAGGAACCAATACTAGGGGTGAACTCCTAGCTTTGTGGTGCATTTTATATTTTGCAAGTTATAAAATTTTTACAAGATTACAACTGGTAGGCGATTCAAAGATTATTATTGATTGGTTTACTAATGATAATAACTTACATGTGATCTCTTTGCAGCCTTAGATGGAAACAATTCGAATGTTGAGCGGTAGTTTTCAACAACTCAAAGCTCAACATATATACAGAGCTTATAACCAAGAAGCTGACCAACTATCTAAGGATGCTTTGCGACTGGATGAGAATGGAATTTATTTTGCAGGTTACAGAAGAACATCCTAATAATTTTGAAAGATTGATAGTAAATCAATAGATTACTAGTACATGGGTGAAAATTGGTTGGTGTATATTTTGAAATAGACCAATGTAGCAACACTGTATTTGACTTTTTGTATTTTGATATGTAAAACAATGGTTATTTTCTACAAAATTTAGGAGGCAATTAATTGTTTTTTGTAATATGATAAGATCTTATGTCCTTTTAAACTAGGAAGAAGGACTTAAAGGCCGTGGACTGGTTGGAAGACTCTATAAAAGACCTATTATATTCACTAATATAAGTCATTTTTCTCTTTGCAAAAACGATTTGATATCAGTGGTACTGATATTGGCATCTAGATAATTTTAAAATATTTTAAAATAATTTAACACGAGGAAATTCCAGCAAGTGTTGTGAAAATTATTATGCACAATATTATAATATGAAGCATGTGTGGTAGATTAAAAGGTATATGTTTTCTCTATATATTTAGAAAATGAAAAAATAAAAAATCTAAAACTTTATAATTTAACACGAGGAAATTCCAGCAAGTGTTGTGAAAATTATTATGCACAATATTATAATATGAAGCATGTGTGGTAGATTAAAAGGTATATGTTTTCTCTATATATTTAGAAAATGAAAAAATAAAAAATCTAAAACTTATAAAAATTAATGAATTTGTTTCTTTTGATATCTAAGATATGTTTAAAATTTTATACACTAAATACAATAAACATTTGACACAATATTTTATGAAATAAATAAAATTAAAATATCAAAATATTTCATAAAATTGAAATATCAAAATACATTTTTAGATATCTCTTTCCAAGAAGAAAGTTAGTCCTCAAACGCCTTTTGGTTAAATTTTGAAGGAATCTAGTGTATATTAACTTATAATTAATATTGAAAAAACACCCCAATCTTTGATTTTGTTTAATATTGCTTTTCAATTTAGCAATGATAATAGTTCTAAGTCACCTTGCAAACACCCTTACCAAATCATATTAAATTTGAGCTTGTGTTATCCCTGATTTATTTTGGAAGTAAGTTTTGATGAGATTAGTTACATGTTCTTGTTATGTGTGATCATGAATAATAGGTCACATTATTTTAATGTTCTTTTTTGTAAGTTAGACACTATTATATTTATACATAATGATATAGTACAATTCATAAGAGGGTGAGGCTTCATAAAACTAAGCTCACTACATATATGCCTAAAATATCTTCTTTGCCTACTCAAGTTGAAAATGACTTTTAAGGAAAAGATTTTTCAAATTCTTTACAAAGAATTTTTGGTGTGTTAAAATTTCTTTACCAAAGAGTTTTAGCAACAAAACTTCATGACAAAGAGTTCAAATAAATTCCCAATCAAGAACCCTCGGAAGGGGTGCCACCTGATGATTGCATGTCACATTGCATGTTGGAAAACAGGGCAGTTAAAGCCCCTTGCTTCCAGCAGCCTCCTCAACTCACTTGAAATGCCTCACATTTACTTAGCACAGAGCCTAGAACGTTGGGACAGTCCAACAACTCTAATGACGCTTCAAGTATGGTTTATTGGTACTGGTACGATGCCTCTCACCCGCAACACTTTGGTATTCATGGACTCCATAGCCATCATCTCACTCATCATCACTCAGAATCTTCCCCACTACAACCCTTATCTCAGTTTTTCGTCCTCAGTTTCTCATTCTCCCTTGGCTTTCAATATTTGGATTTCCCAAGCCTCTCTATGTTTCCTTCTATCCCTCCCAAGCATCTTTGGCCTCTCCATTGTGAACTCTCTCCCCCACATGCTTAGTTTCGTCATGCCTCGTGAGAGAGGCAGGCCTAAGCATGGGCTGACCTACTATAGTCAAGTAGGAAGACACCGACGCACTAGACCTGCTACTCTCTCTCCCTTTCTAGGAAGCAACCCATCCCATTCTCCCCATTCTGATAAAAATTGGGGCATGGATGCCCAAGCAAAGCTTCACTCGCCTACTCCAATGCCCAATTATGGAGGATGCATCGTGGAGGAGGAGATTCCTCATAACTTGCAGGAAGCTGGCAGTGAACAGATAACACAAGCAAGTATGGTCATGATAGGTTGTCTCGTAGAGGAGGAACTTCCTCCTCTGCTATCGGATTGTTGCAAGGACTCCACCGACCCCAATGCGGTTGAACCAGATATCAATTGGGGTGAATTATGGAATGAGAAGGAAAGACATGACCCACCCAGTAGGGATTTACATGCATATGCGCCAATGCAACCGGCTCTGGACAACCACGACCCACCCAAATCATGCAAACTCATGGAAGAACACTTGGCCCTAATTTTCGAGATCAGGAGGGAGCCGACCGAGCAGTTGCACAACCAGAGCACTCTTAGAAAGTGCATGGATCTTTTGTTTGATTCCTTATCAGAAGATTCAACAAAGATCCTTGCCCAACATGTTGCTAGCCTTATGCCTTCACAGTCCGCCAAGATGAGACCTCGGGTTCGCCTCATGTCTAGATTTTTTAATGTTAATTTTTTGGTCTTAGTTGTTATGTGTTTTTTTGCTGCCATGAAACTTCGGTGCACTAGTTGGTCAATGAACAAAGTCAACCGCCTATTCTGATTTCCATGCACATGGAAGAACAGGTGGCAAGCTATTACGGTTTTAGGACATGTGTCACTTTCTAGCCTATGCACAATGCCAACCACTTGTTCTGGTTTCCACACCTGTGGCAGAATAGGTGGAAAGTCTTACTGTACTCTTTGACAAGTGTATCTTTTTTTATGACATAAGGTAATACAATCTCTTTTTATTTAAAAAAAAACTCCCAATCAAGAAAATGAATTGATATGGAATTTATGGTCAAGCAAATTAGCTAAGAGTGTTGTAATTTTTGAGCACATCTTCACACATCAAGAAGGTGGATTGTGATGGGGGACTGTGTGCATTTTTGATACACAAATTTGTACCACCATAACCCCTATGACCTACTCTCTCTCTTAGAAATCGAAGGTATGCATAAGTGTGTGCATTTATGGTGCACAAATGCACACCCTCTCCCACCCCATTGCCCACCCTCTTCAGGCATGAGGTTGTGCATTTGTACATTTATGACATACAAATGCACACCATCACCCACCAACCACCCACTCTCATGAGGAGTGAAGGTGTGAATTTATGCATTTGTGGCAAACAAGTGCAAAATCTCAACCCGTTCCCACCCATTCTCTCAAGGGATGAAGGTGCACATTTGTGCAACTTCCCAATGGTTGAGGGTGTACATTTGTTCACCCTCCCGAGGAGTGAGGGTGTGCATTTGTGGCACACAAATTCACACACTCACAACCCACCACTCTCCTCACAAACAACCCTATCAAGAGCTGAATTGGTGTCACAAAGGTGTACATTTGTTCACCCTCTTGAGGGGCAAGGGTGTGCTTTTGTGTGTCACTCCGCCATTTCCCACATTCAAGAGGGGTAATGGTGTGAATTTGTGGTGCAAAAATGTATACCCTCACCCACCCACCCCATACCCTCTTGAGGGGTGAAGGTGTGCATTTGTAACTCACAGATCCACACCCTCACCTGCTACTAGTGACCCTCTATAGGGACAAAGGTGTACATTTGTGCACACAAATTCATACCTTCACTCCCCAAGAGGTGGGTTTGGGGGGTTGAGGTCTTCCTCACCTAAGAGGGTAGGTTGTGGGGTGATAAGGGTGTCCATTTGCGCACCTATGTTATGATCCTTAAACATTAAAATTGAATCATAAACAATGTGTCCAAGAATAACATAGAAATATTGTTTACTTCATATATCAAAATACCCTTAAGATAGGGAAACATTATACAATAATCCTTTTTATGGAAGGATCAACTCCTGTTTATTTGCCTCTTCAAAGGAGAAACTTCATGATGAGATAAGCTCCAATATAATATACTCCAATACATGATTCATAAGAAGGACTACATCCTTATTCATAGTTATCTAGAAAACCCTAATGCTGACTACCTAGTGGACCTTCTTAAATGAGGCCATGTTACATTTATTCAATGCTAACTACTTAGTGGGACTTATTTAGTAATAACAAAGATAGTGGACCTAATCCACCTTACATTAAATGGTTGTCATACCTACACTATTGTTAACTATAATGGGTCATTTCCCCCCCCATTACACCCCTAGAGAGGATCCTACCATTCCACCCCCCTCTAAAAATCATTCCCCTCAATTCTTGTAGTGATGATGTAAAACCATAAACTAGGGTCCCATGTATAGGTGTTGACCGTAACCTAAATTAGTTCATGAGACTAGGGTCCCATGTACAAGTGTTGGCCTTCACACTAAAGTAGTCTAATAAGTTCATCCATAAACTTGGATCTGTAACACCCTGTTTCCCCCAAATTTGTAATTAATCCTAATACAGGAATTACCATGCTAAAGCATGATGAAAATGTAAATAACATTATGAATTTATATTACAGAACTGCTGAGAGGGGATGTGCAGAAAAAGAGAACATGATGGTGGCGGAGGGCACCTTGAAAAAGGGGCGTTAACTTCCACTGAGAATTTAATACCATATTTGGACTCCACTGGCCCGGAGAACCAAAAGCGGCTCGCTAGCCCTGAAATAAATGCCTTGCAGGCTGGTAGGTTGATGGCTTGATGAGG
>ML816143.1:44466-57118 GCA_009831015.1 Picea engelmannii | reverse complement strand
GCTTGTGCAGTTTTAGTTTTCTTAAAAGCTTCAGCATAGTTCACGAACGTGTCACCCACATAGCCCTTGAGGTCATGTCCCTCTTTAATATTGTGCATATCTTAGATGTCAGATTTGAGAATCTGTTCGGATATGAGAATTTTAATATGTGTTGCTAGTCACTATTCAACGTACATATTCGAAAAGATTGGCATTAATAAGCGAAAATATCGAGAACATTTGTCATTAAAACTAATCAACACAAAATTTACAGAAGATCATCTTGCTTTGTTTTTAAATACTTATTGCCATTTCTCTCTATCATCAAAGAGTCCGCTTTAGGGTGCCTTCGTTCTAATGTTCCTGGTCATGGACATGTAAGACAACTTAGAGATGTGATTGAGGGGCAGATGAAAGAAGAGAGACTTGTTTTATGTGACGTGAGCTTTGAGTAAAAAAAAATCTGTTATACAAGAGAAACTCAGAGAGGACGAAAAAAAAGAACAAGTATGTTCCGGTTGGTGTTCTTGTTGTGTTCGATGCTTTGGTTGGTTGAAAAGGTTGCCTGAAGATTTGTTTGTTGAACTTCTTTATTTTCTTGCTGGGAATTGTAATGGATTTTGAGGTCGCGTGCAAAATAGTTATTCGTTTAAGTATATAGATTCTTCCAACAACACAGATTTGGCAAGTGTATTGAATTGTACAGATCCCAGAAGAATTTGTTTTCCTCGGGGATGGTGCATTTACATTGGCTTGCAAAATGGCCTGTCATGTTCGTAAATGACGCGAAATATTGCTCCATTTGTGAATGTAACCAGAAGCGGGTAACATAAACTGTATGGGTGGATAAAATGACACATTATCACCACAAAAGTTTATATTTCAAAGTTTGATGAGCTGCATGTGAGTCTGGTAACTGACTTGACAGAAAGCCATGTTCTTTGTCAAAGTTTGTTCGGTTTCCTCTAGATGTAGTTGCAGACTCCACATATTTGGCGTCACCTACGAATATTCCAGACCTTTCTGTGAGCCGCCATACCTCCACCGCTATGAGAAAATATATATTATGATGCCATCTACAACATTTGATACACTTGCCAGACCTATGTTGGTGTGTTTTGCAACATTTGATGCACTTGACACACCTATGTTGCCCGAAGAAGTTATGTACCTCAATAAATTTGCATTTTTCATCTAGGTTGAATGTTTCTTCCAATCTACTGTAATAAAGCAAAGAATTTCAACATACAAATCCTCAGGCAAGCTTTTCAACCAAACAGATGATCGAATACAGGGAGAATACCAGTCACTACGTACTTGAATTTTTTTCCCCCTGCCATAGTTGTTGTGACATAAAACAACTCCGTCCACTTTGAAATCTGCCTGAATCACATTTCTAAGTTGTCTCGAATGTCAAGGGTTAGGAACATTGGAAGGAAAGCATCTTAAACCCCAAATTTTCGACGACATTAGGAAATTAATACTTGACAAGGAATGGAATGTTGAATAAGCAGCCATTGCAAGTAGGCCATATCTGGAAGAGACAAGGTATTCAAAAAACTGTGATAGATGTAGTTGGCAACACCGATTAAGTACAAAACCCAAAATTTATATTCAACTCGTTTTTTATGAATAAAGAGTTTGAACGTCAAGAAAATTGTTAAGAAGTTTCATCAATGTACATATTTCAGTGTTTTCCAATTTCTGGTATTTGTTTTAATTGTATTTTGTACCTTCTTCCCCTATGTCGTTAAACATGAACGACAAGATTTACTTTCTGCGGCCCACTACTTCAATCTCAATAAAGACTGGTCTATTCTTTCTTTACATTTTACATTTAAGAATAATTTTTCATAAGCGGCTCAACTGTTGACATAATGTTCCTGGTTGGTATGTTGGATATATTGCAACTTCTTCTATTTGATAATATTCGTGCATATATACTAATATCAGTACTATTGGAATAAATACAAAAAACTTAGGCAATTATGTTTGGGTTTGCGGTATTAAACAACTATGTTCCTTGTTCCGTCATATACATCTTGCAGCCAAAGAACCTCTGTAGTCTGCAATTTATTCTTTAATTACTTAATTCACACCAAATATTGATTGCATTTAATTTAATTTAGATATTGATGTTTATGGAGAGCCGACATTTTCTCATGTCATTGCAAGCAATACAAGATGGATAGATGATAAGGAGTTTATCTCGTTGAGACCACAATGTAAATTCATGTTTCTTGTTGCGCTATGTACATCTTGCAGTCAAAATTTCCGTTCTTTTAACGAAATTTTCAAACCGAAGAGCATCTTGGAAATTGGGAGATCAATTGCATTTGAAATAGAAACAATCCATTAATATGTACCTTTCCATACCTAGGCAATTTTATGGTCGCGGTTGCTGTATTAGCACATACGAACTGGCCTTTTCTTCTTCCCGCTCGTTATTGCTTTCTGGATATATACTTATTGCCCTTTCTATGGTATCCGGTTCCAGAGTTGGCGGGATGACATGTATTCATCTCCATGTATATCCTCACACGATGGATCCGACCGATCGTTGTTCCTTTCCATAGCCAATTTTATGGCCGTCACTGCGGGGTCGACGCTTGAGAACTCGACTGCTTATCGTACCGGTATATACATCTTGCACTCAAAACATCCATGATCTACAATTCGACCGTGGGTTCCTCGTATACATTAACTTCATTCAAAGTATCCGTTGCTTCTTTCCATCCCTAGCAACTTCACGTCCTTCCTGATATACATCAACAATGCTCTTACTAGTGACAAGTGGACACAGTGGCACAAAAGATACTTCCATGATCTGCAATTTATGCCTTAACTAGTGAGAAATCAGTAGGGGTTCGAAATCATTTGCATTAATAATCAAACACTAGATGCTCTTCAACGAGATACTTTTACCTTGTCTTCTTCCCGTGTATTATCGGTTTCTAGTTATATACTTAGTCACGTTTCTATGATCGCGGGTTCCAACGTTGGCATGATGACATATCTTCATCTCCATCAATATCCTCGCATGGCGAATTGGACCACCTGGTGTTCCTTTTCATACTTAGTGAATTTCATGCCCGTGGTTTTCGAGTTGGCTCAATTCAACTCTGTTGCTTCTTGTTCTGTCATCTACATCTACCACTCAAAAATTTTGTGATCTACAATTCCATCACAAACTTCTCCATTCTTTTTCTCTTATTTTCTTCTCGTGTATTATGGGACTATAAAACATGGACATGATATTTTATAGAGCATGTACAGATTCCACATTCCATACCTAGTGACATTTTGGATTGTGGGTTCTCGGGCAGGCGAGCTCAAAATTGGGCCTCCATTGTTCCGTGCCCTACAAATAACACCCAGATTTCCGCGATATGCAAATTGACAAGTGCACCTGCGGACTGGTGGACTCAACATTACATTTATATTGTTCCGTGTCCTCCAAACAATGCTCCTAGTTTCGCGATATAGAAATTGACATACAGAATATAGGGCTGGCGGGGTGGAGATTGCCATTGTTTACGGATGCTAATCCCTATGAAGTATCTAATCGTATCTAAAAAAATATTTTGAATACTAAATTAGCTCTTAGTAGTGACAACTGGACACAGAGGTACAAAACAGTTGGGATTGCACCCTTCGCAATATACAAAATGACTACCAGATTCTGAAATCGTCCGCTTTTCCGTGTTACAGATTACATATTCAAATGTTGGGAGCGATACAATTAGAACGTCGGGGCCTCGCTTCTTCTGTAGACACCTTCGCAGCCGGTTTTGGATCATCCTGTTGTCGGGTTCACTAAATCTGCAACCCCAGCGTTGGCGGGTTGACATATATTTATCTCCATCTATATAATCACATGACGAATCCGACCGACCGCTGTTGCTTTCCATACTTGGGCAATTTTATGTCCACGGTTGTCGGGTTGGCGCCAATTTCATCTCCATCTATATCCTTGCATGGCGAATTGGACCGCCTACTATTCCTTTTCATAGTTAGTGAATTTTATGCCTGTCGTTGCTGAGTTGGCGCAATTGAACTATGTTCCTTTTTGTTCCGTTATATACATCTTCCACTCAAAATTTGTGCAATCCCAACCGTTTCGTACCTCTGTGTCCAGTTGCCACTACTAAGAGCTAATTTAGTATTCAAAATAATTTTTTAGATACTATTAGATACTTCATAGGGATTAACATCCGTAAACAATGACAATCTCTAGCCCGCCAGCCCTGCATTCCGTGTGTCAATTTCTATATCGTGAAACTGGGAGCGTTGTTTGGATGACATGGAACAATAGAAGTGCAATGTTGAGTCTGCGAGTTCGCAAGTCCGCTTGTCAATTTGTATATCGCGAAATTCTGGGTGCTATTTGTAGGGCACAGAATAATGGAGGCCCAATTTTGAGCCCGCCCGCCCAAGAACCCGCCATCCAAAATGTCGCAATATACAAATTGACTACTGGATTCTGACATTGTCCACTCTTCAGTGTTACAGATTACACATTCAAATGTTTAGAGCGATACAATTAGAATGTTGAGGCCTCATGTCTTCTATAGACACCTTTATAGTCTGTTTTGGATCCTCTTGTTGTCGGATTCACGAAATGTGCAACCCCAGCATTGGCGGGTTGACATATCTTTATCTCCATCTATATAATCACACGACAAATCCGACCGACCGCTGTTGCTTTCCATACTTGGCCAATTTTATGTCCACGGTTGTCGAGTTGGCGCTAATTTCACCTCCATCTATATCCTCACATGGTGAATTGGACCGCCTTTTTTAGATAGTGTTAGGTACTTCATAGGGATTAGCATCCATAAACAATGGCAATCTCCACCTCCCCAGCCTTGCAATTCGTGTGTCAATTTCTATATCGTGAAACTGGGAGCGTTGTTTGGAGGACACAGAACAATAAAAGTGCAATGTTGAGTCTGCCAGTCCACAGTTCCACTTGTCAATTTGTATATCGCAGAAATTTGGGTGTTGTTTGTAGGGAACATAACATTGGAGGCCCAATTTTGAGCCCACTCGCCCGAGAACCCGCGATCCAAAATTTCACTAGGTATGGAATGAGGAATCCGTACATGCTCTATAAAATATCATGTCCATATTTTATAGTCCCATAATATACGAGAAGAAAATAAGGGAAAAATGATGGAGAAGTTCACAGTGGAATTGTAGATCACAAAATTTTTGAGTGGTACATGTAGATGACGAAACAAGAAGCAGAAGAGTTGAATTGCAAAAACTCGGCAACCACGGCCATAAAATTCACTAAGTATGGAAAGGAACAATGGGTAGTCCAATTCGCCATGCGAGGATATAGATGGAGATGAGGATATGTCAACATGCCAATGTTGGAACCCACAATCATAGAGACATGACTAAGTATATAACTAGACTACCGAATACAAATTGACTACCAGATTTTGACATCGTCCGCTCTTCCGTGTTACAGATTATGCCTTCAAATGTTTGAAGCGATACAATTAGAACGTCGGGGCCTTGCGTCTTCTGTAGACACCTCCACAGCCTGTTTTGGATCCTCCTGTTGTCGGGTTCACGAAATGTGCAACCCCAGTGTTGGCGAGTTGACATATCTTTATCTCCATCTATATAATCACACGATGAATCTGGCCAACCACTGTTGCTTTCCATACTTGGCCAATTTTATAATTTTATGTCCACGGTTTTCGGGTTGGTGCCAATTTCATCTCCATCTATATCCTCGCATGGCGAATTGGACCACCCGTTGTTCCTTTTCATACTTAGTGAATTTAATGCCCACGGTTGCCGAGTTGGCGCAATTGAACTCTGTTCCTTTTTGTTCCTTTATATACATCTTCCACTCAAAATTTCCGTGATCTACAATTCCATTGCTAACTACTTCGTCCTTTTTCCCTTTTTTCGTCCCATGTATTATGGGACTATAAAGTATGGACATGAAATCTTATAGAGCATGTACGGATTCCACATTCCATACCTAGCGACATTTTGGATCGCGGTTTCTCGGGTGGGTGGGCTCAAAATTGAGCCTCCATTGTTGTGTGTCTTACAAATAGCACCCAGAATTCTGCGATTTATAAATTGACAAGCGGGCCTGTGAACTGGCTAACTCAACATTGCACTTCTATTGTTCAGTGTCCTCCTAACAACGCTTCTAGTTCCGTAATATACAAATTGACACACGGAATGCCGGGCTGGTGGGGTGGAGATTGTCATTCTTTACAGATGCTAATCCCTATGAAGTATCTAACAGTATCTAAAAAATTATTTTCAATACTAAATTATCTCTTAGTAGTGACAACTGGACACAGAGGTACGAAACAGGTGGCATTGCACCCTGCGCAATATACAAATTGACTATTGGATTCCGACATCGTCCGCTCTTCACTCTACCACGGCTCACAAATGTTTCATAGTATCTCTTGCTGCCTTCCATCCCCACTAATTTCCTGTCCTTCCAGCTGTCCTACCATACCCTCTTCGATGTTACGTGCATTACAATCAAAAAGTTCCGATACATACAATTTGAGCCTCGCACCCTCACCTTCAACGATTGTACCTTGCAACCCTATTGTGTAGCTATTTTTTTCCCATGTCCGCGACCTCCGTACTTTCTTACTATGAAATTAGAAACCTTTCATGCTAACAACTGACCATGCAAGAACCGTCAACATTGTCATTAATGGGCGAAACAATTGAGGAGATCTCCCATTATTACGCATTAAACCAAGATGTGCAGAGAGTTATTTTGTCCCTTCCGATTGCTCATCTCAAACACACATCGTCATGTTGGGTGGCTCAAGAAATCTACAATGCTTAATCGGTGATTGCAATATCCACCATGTTTGCATTTTCTATGTATGCAATTACTAGTTTCTAATGTTAACAACGCATCATGCAACAACCGTCCAAATTGTCATTAATCAACAAAAGTCTCAAGGGCATCTTCCATTCATGCGCTTTGGACCAAAATTTGCGCAGGGTTATATTATCCCTTCCAATTTTTCATTTCATTCATCGTCTGGAGCAAACAAACATTCTTGTAGACTACTGGAAGCAGGTCAACAACAATTTTGTTGAGATACAATAAATATGTTCGGACACGAGGACTAGAACTTCCAATGGTCTAGGGCATATTTTTACTATTCATCCCATTCCACCTAGAACAAAGTGATTTGGACCTCTGGAATCGCTTGTGCAAGCTGCGTCCCTGGATTTTTTGACTATAAGGAGGTGGTCTCTTGTTGCGCTGAAAAATATATTCCAAGCCAAAGAATTATTCCACTGCGCGACCATTCTCCTGTTTCTTTGTGACCTCAGGTCTTTCGCGAGATGTTAAAATTGTCGAAGCCAACATTGACGTTCTGAGGACAAGACTACAAGCAGTTTCTAGAAAAACCTGATAACAGGATGGACATCTTAGACGAATTCCTTGAAGACCCAACAACAGTTCTTGAAGATATCACAAGGTTGCAGGTAAGTTCCTTTAGAAATCCATTCCGAGAAATTGCTTGGTTGTTTACAAGAATAACGAGACAAGCATCCACGACAAACATTTCCCATATAATTATTTATATTTTGTATTTCACAGTCAAGGAACAATACATTTTTGATTGGGGGAAGCTAATTTCCATTGAGCTCTGTTCCCAGTTGTCACGATTCAAATAATCAAATAAATTTTATATGTCATCCTACTTAATTTTCGCAATTGTGCATTGCTGACCATTTCCAAAACTTTCTCTTTCCAATAAAAAAAACTGTGGATTCGACCTAGTAACATTCTGGTACGAGGCCCTGTGGAGGCACAAGGCCTCCCATTGTTTTTATGAAGTTTTTAATGGCTTTGTCTTAGTTTTCAAAGATTTATTGTTAGGCAAGGATGCTTCGCGGATGTCTAGCCACGCAACCAAGTTTTTGAACAGGAAGGGCACACTTGAGCAAGAGGAAAATCACAGTGTCCTCATGGTCTTTGGCTCTAAGGAAAATACTGCCTTCCTTCCATGCCACATCACGGACAAGATGTTTGTTGCAGAAATAACAAGGTAATACACCGACTGGTTGCATTTTTTCCATGACAAGAAAAAAAAAACAGTTAATTCCTCTGCCCTGGAAAGTCAGAGACTTCGTGTGCAGAAACATCAATAAGATTGACGAGTTTGCCGCCCTTTTCAAGAAATTGAACCTAACGTAAGGGTTCGACCCTAATGGAATTTTTTGATAACATTTACTGGTTGTTAGCTTTAACACCTCTTTTATCCATAGACACTTGACCCAAGATAGGGACAGTGTTGACAACAATCCTACTTTTGCCGATTGCGACGCAGAGACATTGCAAAGTGCAACTGAATTGTACAAACAACATGGAAAAGTATCCGGTGAGAAGAGTACCCAGTCCCCCGCCAGCACTCCCAAGAGCACGACATCATGGAGCATCACTTCGACAATCCACGCTAGTAAGAAAGCAACCCAGAAATCTTCGAACGAAGGAGGAGATAAGAACCCTCCTCACATAAATATTGATAGTTCTCACAAAATTCCACTAGCGAAGAAGAGAAAAAAAAATGCAGGGCAGGCGAAGGAACCCAAAATTCAAAGTGGAAAACTGCAACTTGAAATTGAAACTGAGCACATGCAAAAAATTGGGTCGTCCACGGTGGAAATATCTAAGACCGAGTTTTTTGACGTAGATGAATCCTTCGTAATCCAGAGCGCTATTTTTGACATCCAATCTAAAAGTATAGTCATTGAAAATAAATATGTAACAAACAGGAAAGGCAAATCTCGCACAAAGATTAACTTTAGGGAAATACGACCATTCCAAATCTCCTCATTTCACCAGGTAACCGGTGAAATTCTTCGTGATTCCATTGGAGGAATTGAGATGGGAAATGCCAATCTGAAAGACCGCCTCAACAAATATGAACATGCTTTCATTGCAACCCCACAATTTGTCAGTTCTTTGGAAAAAATCGTGCCTGCTACCACTGCATCCAAGATGAAAGAATCCTCTACCCTCCTTGCATGCTCTAGAGCCCTTGTAGAGAATAACATCAACAAAAGAATGAAACTACTTACTGAAGCCTGGGAAACATCACAAAATTTAGTTTCCTTAGGAAAGAAGGCCAATGATTTACTGCAACATTTGGAGGCGAATTTAAGAAATGAACAACATCTCTGTTATCAGCTACTGGCCCCTTTTGCCAACTATGTTGTCAACACATTAGAACTGAAAAGAAGACAAGAGAAACTCCCCTCCCCAAAGCGGACCAAAAAAGTAAAAGCATGCTGGCAAAAGAAAGTTGACAACCTGGAGCTCATTGTCAAATCATGTCAACAAGTCATATCAAAAAAGGAAGATTCATTCACAAGCCTGCTGCAGATGGACTTAGCCGAAACTACCAACGAGGTTCAAGATCCAAACTTAATTCTCAAATCCTTGTCAATCACCAAAGAAGCCTTCCAGGAACAAGTTGATATTTTAAAGGGGTTGTCTTTCGAAAAGTTTTATGGCATAGTTGAACATCACCTAGTTGAGCACGAGCGCTGGGTACTGGACTATGCGACACACAATGAAGAATTTGAACATAGTCTGCATAGTATTTCAATGGATCTAAGGAAATTAGGAAACGACCTTTACGGCATAGAAATCCAGGATGAAATCAACACAGCCCCCATGAAAAGCCACATCGAAGAATGGTTCTAACAGAGAATGAAGAACCTCATCCAGGAAGGGCAACAACCGATCAACAAGACTCCACTGACCATCGACGACAACAACAAAAACGCATCGGCTTCATAGTAAGTCTATACTAACATCTTGTTTTCTTTAGCAATCCACTTTAAGCCTATGCTATCATCTTGTTTTCTTTATCAATCCACTTATGACCTCTTTAAATAGAAAACTGTAACCAAAGACTCATAACTTCCAATTTCTTCTTTTCAGGTCTTCCTCTCTACCGTCGCGCACTTCTTCTTTTGACATTCCTAATTCTTGTACTTATTTATTTTTATGGTCCGTGGGAGCCCCAATCCCATTCTATATGACAAACGCATTTAAATTTCCAGAAACATGTAACAAACATTATTCATTTTTGATACATTCCAAAGAAAACTGATTCAACAATGCCTTTATTATATACTAAATTTTGGGTTTTCATGAACCTTTCTTGTTTTTCTTGTGTCCTATTGTATGCTAATTTTTTTTGTCTTAAACGACGTTGTTACTATTCTATTGTATGCTAACTCTTTGGGTGTCTAGGAACCTATACTTTGATAGTTTCGATTTCTCTTCTGTCCAGAACCCTTCTATGTAATAGATGTTATTACTATTCTATTGTATACTTTTAAATGTTGATGTAATTTCCAAAGATATGTAATATACATTATTTATTTTATAATAAGTTTCTATAGTTTGCAAGTCCGCTTCTCAATTTGTATGTCGTGGAACTTTCGGTGTTATTTCTAAGGCACGTAACAACAAAGGCCCATTTTTTAGCCCGCCAGCCCGAGAACCTGCGATCCAAAAATAGCCCAAGTATGGAATGGGGGCTCCGTGCATGCTCTATAAAACGTGTGAAAAAAAAACTAATTCGGCAATGCTATATTTTTTTTGTCCAAGAAAAGCCTTAGTTTTAAAGAAAACTAAATGTAACACACGTTATTACTATTCTATTATATGCTTTTAAATGTTCATGTAATTTCCACAGATATGTAACAAACATTATTAATATCTGGTAAATTTGTATATTCCATAACTCCGCGTCTCTTTTTGTATATTGCGGAACTATCGGTGCTATTTGTAGGGCATGGAATATCAGAGGCCCAATTTTGAGCCCACCATCCCGAGAACCCACGATCCAAAAACTGGCTAAGTATCCAATGAGGGCTCCGTACATGCTCTATAAAATCTCGTCCCCATACTTTATAAAAGTACAATTTTCGTATGTATAAAACTAAATATCTAATTTACTAAAGGTACATATTTTGTATGTATAATTTATTAATTTCTGATAAATTTCTATAGTTTGCAACTCCGCTTCTCAATTTCTGTATCACAGAGAACATCAGAGGCCCAATTTTGAGCCCGCTAGCCTGACAACCCGTGATCCATTATAAAAGTACGTATTTCGTATGTATAAAACTAAATATCTACTTTATAAAATTACATTTTTGGTATGTATAGTTTATGCTCTCGAGGAACCTATAATTTCATAAATTTCAATTTCTTTTGTGTCCATGAACCCTTGTTTTAAAGATAACTAATTCAATAATGCTAAATTTTTTTGTGTCAAACAACCTTTCAAATGTTGATAATTTTTTATATTTTTTCAAGAAGAACTAATTCGGGAATACTATGTTCTGCATGCAAACCACATATATTTCAACTTTCTAGCCACGTGTCTGTACTAGGTCGCATTTACTCACAACCTAACCTAGCAAGGACTATGCTGCCATGCAACACTTGTTTTTCATGTGCACAAACATATCCCCTTGATTCTTATTTTCAAGAAACATGAGAAACACTATGAATAATAAGTTTAGTTAATTCACGAGTTTCAATAAATCATGAAATCGAGTGTGATTTGATCTTAAGAATTTTTATTAATTGAGATTATGTGATGTGTAAAATTCTATCAACCAAGTTCAAATGTACCAAATCTAATTTATATTTATGGACGACATATATTCTCAATGTAGGAAACCAAAATATTTATTTATTTTAAATTTAATTGGTTTAATTAAAATTTATAAATAATATAATAAATTTAATATTTATGTTATAAATATTTTGAAATAATATAATAAATTTGATGTTTATATTAAATTATTATAATTATATAATTTATAATATTAAGATAATAGGTGAGTAATGTTTGTTTTATTAAGTAATATTGAATGTTATGGTGGTTTATGGTGGTTTATGTACAACCTGAGTGGGCCTAATGGTTAAGAATATGTGTTTCTTCTTAAGAGGTCACATATTCAAATCTAGAAGGGGTAGGGTATGTATACCTTGACCGTGACCTTAAAAATAGATTATTATTATTATTATTATAGTAGAATATATATACCGTGACCTTAAAGATAAATTATTATTATTATTATTATAGATAGTTGAATCTAAACGCAATTCACATTCAATACATCAAATACAACCAACACTCCAATATATCAGTAATCAAACCGCTTGAAAATACATATACCATTTAACAATATGATTATAAACATCATATTTGACGGGTGACATCAATTTAAAATTCCAACCCGGCAGTAGAGAGCAAAGACGCAATTGAACTCCTTCCATGTGGCAATACGACAAATTCCCAACCCTGGATAAGTTTTGCAATAACGATATTAAATGAGTATAATAAAGCGAGGGTATTTTCATAGATTTATTTTAAATTTATAATTATAAGAGTGTGGTCAAGTATTAAAATATTAAGTTGCACCGTACTTGGTGATTGATATATTATTGGAGCATCTTAAGTTGCACCAATCTCCTAAGTCACATGGGCCAGAGTTTGTGTACTTGGAGCATTATAAATAATTATATAGATTGATATACCTAGTTGTTAGTTGCCTTGTTTGAGCAGTCTCTTCCAAAAGCTTAAAGGGTACAAAAGGTAAGAGATTGCCCAGTCACCTC
>ML816143.1:27373-38315 GCA_009831015.1 Picea engelmannii | reverse complement strand
TTTTTCATCTGGGTTGAATGTTTCTTCCAATCTACTGTAATAAAGAAAAGAAGTTCAACATACAAATCCTCAGGCAGTCTTTTCAACCAAACAGATGATCGAATACAGGGAGAATACCAGTCACTAGGTACTTGAATTTTTTTCCCCTGCCATATTTGTTGTGACATAAAATGACTCTGTCCACTTTGAAATCGGCATGAATCACATTTCTAAGTTGTCTCAGATGTCAAGGGCCAGGAACAGTGGAAGGAAAGCACCTTAAACCCCAACTTTTCGACGACATAGGGAAATTAATACTTGACAAAGAATGGAATGTTGAATAAGCAGCCATTGCAAGCAGGCCATATCTGGAAGAGACAAGGTATTGAAAAAACTGGGATAGATGTAGTTGGTAGCACCGATTAAGTACACAACCCAAAATTTATATTCAACTCGTTTTTTACGAATAAAGAGTTTGAACGTCAAGAAAACTGTTAAGAAGTTTCATCAATGTACATATTTCAATATTTTCCAATTTCTGGTATTTGTTTTAATTGTATTTTGTATCTTTTTCCCCCGTGTCGTTAAACATGAACGATAAGCTTTACTTTCTACCGCCCACTACTTCAATCTAAATAAAGACTGGTCTGTTCTTTCTTTACATTTTACATTTAAGAATAATTTTTCATAAGCGGCTCAACTGTTGACGTAATGTTCCTGGTTAGTATGTTGGATATGTTGCAACTTCTTCTATTTGATAATATCCGTGCATATATACTAATATCAATACTATTGGAATAAATACAAAAAACTTAGGCAATTATGTTTGGGTTTTCGGTATTAAACAACTATGTTCCCTGTTCCATCATATACATATTGCAGCCAAAGAACTTCCGTAGTCTGCAATTTATTCTTTAATTACTTAAGTCACACCAAATATTGATTGCATTTAATTTAATTTAGATATTGATGTTTATGGAGAGCCAACGTTTTCTCATGTCATTGCAAGCAATACAAGATGAATAGATGATAAGGAGTTTATCTCGTTGAGACCACAATGCAAATTCATGTTTCTTGTTGCGCTATGTACATCTTGCAGTCAAAATTTTCGTGCTTTTAACGAAATTTTCAAACCAAAGAGCATCTTGCAAATTGGGAGATCAGTTGCATTTGAAATAGAAACAATCCATTAATATGTAACTTTCCATACCTAGGCAATTTTATGGCCGCGGTTGCCGTATCGGCGCATACGAACTAGCCTTTTCTTCTTCCTGCTTGTTATTGCTTTCTGGATATATACTTAGTGCCCTTTCTATGGTATCCGGTTCCAGAGTTGGCGGGATGACATGTCTTCATCTCCATGTATATCCTCACATGACGTATCCAACCGACCGTTGTTCCTTTCCATAGCCAATTTTATGGCCGTCGGTGCGGGGTCGACGCTTGCGAACCCGACTACTTATCATTCTGGTATATACATCTTGCACTCAAAACATCCGTGATCTACAATTCGACCGTGGGTTCCTCATATACATTAACTTCGTTCAAAGTATCTGTTGCTTCTTTCCATCCCTAGCAACTTCGCGTCCTTCCTGATATACATCAACAATTCTCTTACTAGTGACAAGTGGACACAGTGGCATGAAAGATACTTCCGTGATCTGTAATTTATGCCTTAACTAGTGAGAACTCAGCAGGGGTTCGAAATAATTTGCATTAATAATCAAACACTAGATGTTCTTCGACGAGATACTTTTACCTTGTCTTCTTCCCATGTATTATCGATTTCTAGTTATATACTTAGTCACGTTTCTATGATCGCGGGTCCAAACGTTGGTGTGTTGACATATCTTCATCTCCATCTATATCCTCGCATGGTGAATTGGACCGCCCGCTGTTCCTTTTCATACTTAGGGAATTTTATTCCCGTGGTTTCCGAGTTGGCTCAATTCAACTCTACTACTTCTTGTTCTGTCATCTACATCTACCACTCAAAATTTCTGTGATCTACAATTCCATCGTGAACTTCTCTGTTCTTTTTCTCGTATTTTCTGCCTGTGTATTATGGGACTATAAAACATGGACATGATATTTTATAGATCATGTACGGATTCCACATTCCATACCTAGCGACATTTTGGATCGCGGGTTCTTGGGTAAGCGGGCTCAAAATTGGGCCTCCATTGTTCCGTGCCCTACAAATAGCACCCAGATTTCCGCGATATACAAATTGACAAGTGCACCTGCGGACTGGCTGACTCAACATTGCACTTATATTGTCCTGTGTCCTCCAAACAACTTTCCTAATTTCACGATATAGAAATTGACACACACAATATAGGGCTGGTGGGGTGGAGATTGCCATTGTTTACGGATGCTAATCCCTATGAAGTATCTAACAGTATCTAAAAAATTATTTTGAATACTAAATTAGCTCTTAGTAGTGACAACTGGACATAGAGGTACGAAATAGTTTGGATTGCACCCTTCGTAATATACAAAATTACTATCGGATTCTGACATCGTCGACTTTTCCATGTTACAGATTACACATTCAAATGTTGGGAGCGATACAATTACAACGCTGGGGCCTCGTGTCTTCTACAGACACCTTCGCAGCCTGTTTTGGATCCTCCTGTTGCCGGGTTCACAAAATGTGCAACCCCAGCGTTGGCGGGTTGACATATCTTTATCTCCATCTATATAATCAGACAACGAATCCGACCGACCATTGTTGCTTTCCATACTTGGGAAATTTTATGTCCACAGTTGTCGGGTTGGCGCCAATTTCATCTCCATCTATATCCTCGCATGGCGAATTGGACCACTCGCTGTTCCTTTTCATAATTAGTGAATTTTATGCTCGTCATTGTCGAGTTGGCACAATTGAACTATGTTCCTTTTTGTTCCATTATATACATCTTCCACTCAAAATTTGTGCAATCCCAATTGTTTCATACCTCTGTGTCCAGTTGTCACTACTAAGAGCTAATTTAGTATTCAAAATAATTTTTTAGATACTATTAGATACTTCATAGGGATTAACATCCGTAAACAATGGCAATCTCCAGCTCGCCAACCCTGCATTCCGTGTGTCAATTTCTATATCGCGAAACTGGGAGTGTTGTTTGGAGGACATGGAACAATAGAAGTGCAATGTTGAGTCTGTGAGTTCGTAGGTCTGCTTGTCAATTTGTATATCACAAAATTCTGGGTGTTATTTGTAGGGCACGGAACAATGGAGGCCCAATTTTGAGCCCGCCTGCCCGAGAACCCGCGATCCAAAATGTCGCAATATACAAATTGACTATCGGATTCCAACATCGTCCACTCTTCAGTGTTACAGATTACGCATTCAAATGTTCGGAGCGATACAATTAGAACGTCGGGGCCTCACGTCTTCTGCAGACACCTTCGCAGCCTGTTTTGGATCCTCTTGTTTCCAGATTCACGAAATGTGCAACCCTAGCATTGGCGGGTTGACATATATTTATCTCCATTTATATAATCACATGACGAATCCGACCGACCGCTGCTGCTTTCCATACTTGGCCAATTTTATGTCCACGGTTGTCAGGTTGGTGCCAATTTCACCTCCATCTATATCCTTGTATGACGAATTGGACCACCTTTTTTAGATACTGTTAGATACTTCATAGGGATTAGCATCAGTAAACAATGGCAATCTCCACCCCGCCAGCCCTGCAATTCGTGTGTCAATTTCTATATCATGAAACTGGGAGCGTTGTTTGGAGGACACAGAACAATAGAAGTGCAATGTTGAGTCCGCCAATCCGCTTGTCAATTTGTATATTGCGGAAATTTGGGTGTTGTTTGTAGGGAACAAAACAATGGAGGCCCAATTTTGAGCCCGCCCGCTCGAGAACCCACGATCCAAAATGTCGCTAGGTATGGAATGCGGAATCTGTACATGCTCTATAAAATATCATGTCCATAATTTATAGTCCCATAATATATGAGAAGAAATTAAGGGAAAAAGGACGGAGAAGTTTGCAATGGAATTGTAGATCACAAAATTTTTGAGTGGTACATGTAGATGACGGAACAAGAAGCATAAGAGTTGAATTGCAACAACTCTTGAATCGCAGCCATAAAATTCACTAAGTATGGAAAGGAACAGTGGGCGGTCCAATTCGCCATGCGAGGATATAGATGGAGATGAAGATATGTCAACATGCCAACGTTGGAACCCGCGATCATAGAGACACAACTAAGTATATAACTAGACTACCGAATACAAATTGACTACCGAATTCTGACATTGTCCGTTCTTCTGTGTTACATATTATGCATTCAAATGTTTGAAGAGATACAATTAGAACATCGGGGCCTAGCGTCTTCTGTAGACGCCTTCACAGCCTGTTTTGGATCCTCCTGTTGTCGAGTTCATGAAATGTGCAACCCTAGTGTTGGCGGGTTGACATATCTTTATCTCCATCTATATAATCACACGATGAATCCGACCGACCATTGTTGCTTTGCATACTTGGCCAATTTTATAATTTTATGTCCACGGTTGCCAGGTTGGCGCCAATTTCATCTCCATCTATATTCTCGCATCGCGAATTGGACTGCCCGCTGTTCCTTTTCATACTTAGTGAATTTTATGCCCGCGGTTGTCGAGTTGGCGCAATTGAATTCTATTCCTTTTTGTTCAGTTATATACATTTTCCACTCAAAATTTCTGTGATCTACAATTCCTTTGCTAACTACTTCGTCCTTTTTCCCTTTTTTTCTTCCCGTGTATTATGGGACTATAAAGTTTGGACATGAAATCTTATAGAGCATGTACGGATTCCACATTCCATACCTAGCGACATTTTGGATCACAGGTTCTCGGGGGGGTGGGCTCAAGATTGGGCCTCCATTGTTGTGTGTCTTACAAATAGCACCCAGAATTCCGCGATATATAAATTGACAAGCGGGCCTGTGGACCGGCTAACTCAACATTGCACTTCTATTGTTCTGTGTCCTCCTAACAACGCTTCTAGTTCCGCGATATACAATCTGACACACGGAATGCAGGGCTGGCAGGGTGGAGATTCCCATTCTTTACGGATGCTTAACCCTATGAAGTATCTAACAATATCTAAAAAAATATTTTCAATACTAAATTAGCTTTTAGTAGTGACAACTGGACACAGAGGTACGAAACAGGTGGCATCGCACCCTACGCAATATACAAATTGACTACCGGATTCTGACATCGTCCGCTCTTCACTCTACCACGATTCACAAATGTTTCATAGTATCTCTCGCTGCATTCCATCCCCACTAACTTCCTGTCCTTCCGGCTGTCCTACCATACCCTCTTCGATGTTACGCGCATTGCAATAAAAAAGTTCTGATACATACAATTTGAGACTCACACCCTCACCTTCAACGATTGTACCTTGCAACCCTATTGTGTAGCTTTTTTTTTCCTGTGCCTGCGACCTCCGTACTTTCTTTCTATGCAATTAGAAACCTTTCATGCTAACAACTGACCATGCAAGAACCGTCAACATTGTCATTAATGGGCGAAACGGTCGAGGATATCTCCCATTATTACGCATTAAACAAACATGTGCAAAGAGTTATTTTGTCCCTTCCGATTGCTCATCTCAAACACGCGTCATCGTGTTGGGCGGCTCAAGAAATCTACAATGCTTAATCGGTGATTGGAATATCCACCATGTTCACATTTTCTATGTATGCAATTACTAGTTTTTAATGTTAACAACGCATCATGCAACAACCGTCCAAATTGTCATTAATCAACGAAAGTCTCAAGGACATCTTCCATTCACATGCTTTGGACCAAAATTTACGCAGGGTTATATTATCCCTTCCAACTTTTCATTTCATTCATCGTCTGGAGAAAACAAATGTTCTTGTAGACTTATGGCAGTAGGTCAACAATAATTTTGTGGAGATACAGTAAATATGTTCGCACACGAGGACTAGAACTTCCAATGGTCCAGGGCATACTTTTACTATTCATCCCATTCTGCCCAGATCAAAGTGATTTGGACCTCTGGAATCGCTCGTGCAAGCTGCGTCCCTGAGTTTTTTGACTGTAAGGAGGTGGTCTCTTGGTGCATTGAAAAATATATTCCAGGCCAAAGAATTATTCCATTGCGTGACCATTCTCCCATTTCTTTGTCACCTCAGGTCTTTCGCGAGATGTTAAAATTGTTGAAGCCAACATTGACGTTAAGAGGACAAGACTACAAGCAGTTTCTAGAAAAACATGATAACTGGATGGACATCTTAGACAACTTCCTTGAAGACCCGAAAACAATTCCTGAAGATATCACAAGGTTGCGGGTAAGTTCCTTTAGAAATCCATTCCGAGAAATTGCTTGGTTGTTTACAAGAATAACGGGACAAGCATCCACGTTAAGCATTTCCCATATAATTATTTATATTTTGTATTTCACAGTCAAGGAACAATACATTTTCGATTGGGGGAAGCTAATTTCCATTGAGCTCTGTTCCCAGTTGTCACGACTCAAATAATTGAATAAATTTTATATGTCATCCTACTTAATTTTTGCAATTGTGCATTGCTGCCCGTTTCCAAAACTTTCTCTTTCCAATAAAATAAACTGTGGATTTGACCCAGTAACATTCTAGTACAAGGCCATGTGGAGTCACAAGGCCTCCCATTGTTTTTATGAATTTTTTGATGGCTTTGTCTTAGTTTTCAAATATTTATTGTTAGGCAAGGATGCTTCACGGATGTCTGGCCACGCAACCAAGTTTTTGAACAGGAAGGGCACACTTGAGAAAGAGGAAAATCACAGTGTCCTCATGGTCTTTGGATATAAGGAAAATCCTGCCTTCCTTCCATGCCACATCATGGACAAGATGTTTGTTGCAGAAATAGCAAGGCAATACAACAACTGGTTGCATTTTTTTCATGACAAGAAAAAAAAAATAGTTCATTCCTCTTCCCTGGAAAGTCGAAGACTTTGTGTGCAGAAACATCAATAAGATTGACGAGTTTGCTTCCCTTTTCAAGAAATTGAACCTAACGTACACTGAAAGGCTAAAAGGGTTCGACCCTAATGGAATTTTTCGAGAACATTTACTAGTTGTTGGCTTTAACACCTCCTTTATCCATAGACACTTGACCTAAGAGAGGGACAGTGTTGACAACAATCCTGCTTCTGTCGATTGCGATGCAGAGACATTGCAAAGTGCGACTGAATTATACAGACAACATGGAAAAGTATCCGGTGAGAAGAGTACCCAGTCCCCCGCCAGCACTCCCAAGAGCATGACATTACAGAGCAACAGTTCGACGGTCCACCCCAGTAAGAAAGCAACCCAGAAATATTTGAACGGAGGAGGAGATAAGAACCCTCTTCACATAAATATTGATAGTTCTCACAAAATTCCACTGGCGAAGAAGAGAAAAAACAATGCAGGGTAGGCGGAGGAACCTGAAATTCAAAGTGGAAAACTGCAACTTGAAATTGAAACTAAGCACATGCAAAAAATTGGGTCGTCCGCGGTGGAAATATCTGAGACAAAAATTTTTGACGTAGATGAATCCTTCGTAATCCAGAACGTTATTTTTGACAGCCAATCTAAAAGTATGGTCATTGAAAATAAATATGTAACAAACAGGAAAGGAAAATCTCGCACAAAGATTAACTTTAGGGAAATGCAGCCATCCCAAATCTCCTCACTTCACCAGGTAACCGGTGAAATTCTTTGTGATTCCATTGGAGGAATTGAGACGGAAAATGCCAATCTGAAAGACCGTCTCAAGGAATATGAGCAGGCTTTCATTGCAACCCCAAAATTTGCCAGTCCTTTGGAAAAAATCATGCCTGCTACCACTGCATCCAAGATGAAAGAATCATCTACCCTCCTTGCATGCTCTAGAGCCCTTGTAGAGAATAATATCAACAAAAGAATGAAACTACTTACTGAAGCCTGGGAAACATCACAAAATTTAGTTTCTTTAGGAAAGAAGGCCAATGATTTCCTGCAACATTTGGAGGCGAATTTAAGAAATGTACAACATTTATGTTATCAACTACTGGCCGCTTTTGCCAACTATGTCGTCAACACATCAGAACTGAAAAGAAGACAAGAGAAACTCCCCTCCCCAAAGCGGACCAAAAAAGTAAAAGCATGCTGACAAAAGAAAGTTGACAATCTGGAGCTCATTGTCAAATCATGTAAACAAGTCATATCAGAAAATGAAGATTCGTTCACAAGCCTGCTGCAAATGGACTTAGCCAAAACTACCAACGAGGTTCAAGATCCAAAGTTAATTCTCAAATCCTTGTCAATCACCAAAGAAGCCTTCCAGGAACAAGTTGATATTTTAAAGGGGTTGTCTTTCGAAAAGTTTTATGGCATAGTTGGACATCGCCTAGTTGAGCACGAGCGCTGGGTATTGGACTATGCGACACACAATGAAGAAATTGAACAGAGTCTGCATAGTATTTCAATGGATCTAAGGAAATTAGAAAACAACCTTTACGACATAGAAATCCGGGATGAAATTAGCACAACCCCCATGAAAAGCCACATCGAAGAATGGTTCCAACAAAGAATGAACAACCTTGTCCAAGAAGGGCAACAACCGATCAACAAGACTCCATTGACCATCGACGACGACAACAAAAACGCATCGGCTTCATAGTAAGTCTATATTGACATCTTGTTTTCTTTAGCAATCCACTTTAATCCTATGCTATCATCTTGTTTTCTTTATCAATCCACTTATGACCTCTTTAAATAGAAAAATGTAACCAAAGACTCATAACTTCCAATTTCTTCTTTTTAGGCCTTCCTCTCTATCGTCACACACTTCTTCTTTTGACGTTCCTAATTCTTGTACTTATTTATTTTTATGGTCCGCGAGAGCCCCAATCCCATTCTATATGACAAACGCATTTAAATTTCCAAAAACATGTAACAAACATTATTCATTTTTGATAAATTCCAAAGAAAACTGATTCAACAATGCCTTTATTGTATACTAAATTTTGGGTGGTCAGGAACCTTTCTTGTTTTTCTTGTGTCCTATTGTATGTTATTTTTTTTTGTCTTGAACGACGTTGTTACTATTCTGTTGTATGCTAACTCTTTAGGTGTCTAGGAACCTATACTTTGATAGATTTCGATTTCTCTTTTGTCCAAAACTCTTCTATGTAACAGACGTTATTACTATTCTATTGTATGCTTTTAAATGTTGATGTAATTTGTAGAGATATGTAACAGACATTATTTATTTTATAATAAGTTTCTATAGTTTGCAAGTCCGCTTCTCAATTTGTATGTCACGGAACTCTCGGTGCTATTTCTAGGGCACGTAACAACAGAGGCCCATTTTTTAGCCCGCCAGCCCAAGAACCCGTGATCCAAAAACTGCCTAAGTATGGAATGGGGGCTCCGTGCATGTTCTATAAAACGTGTGCAAAGAAAACTAATTCGACAATGCTATATTTTTTTTGTCCAAGAAAATCCTTAGTTTTAAAGCAAACTAAATGTAACACATGTTATTACTATTCTATTATATGCTTTTAAATGTTCATGTAATTTCCACATATATGTAACAAACATTATTAATATCTGGTAAATTTGTATAGTCCGTAACTCTGCGTCTCTTTTTGTATATCGTGGAATTGTCGGTGCTATTTGTAGGGCACGGAACATCAGAGGCCCAATTTTGAGCCCGCCAGCCCGAGAACCCGTGATCCAAAAACTGGCTAAGTATCCAATGAGGGCTCCGTGCATGCTCTATAAAATCTCGTCCCCATACTTTATAAAAGTACAATTTTCGTATGTATAAAACTAAATATCTAATTTTGTAAAGGTACATATTTCGTATGTATAATTTATTAATTTATGATAAATTTCTATAGTCCGCAACTCCGCTTCTCAATTCTGTATCACATAGAACATCAGAGGCCCAATTTTGAGCCCGCCAGCCCGACAACCCGCGATCTATTATAAAAGTACATATTTTGTATGTATAAAACTAAATATCTACTTTATAAAATAACATTTTTGGTATGTATAGTTTATGCTCTCCAGGAACCTATAATTTCATAAATTTCAATTTCATGTGCACAAACATATCCCCTTGATTCTTATTTTCAAGAAACATGAGAAACGCTATGAATAATAAGTTTAGTTAATTCACGAGTTTCAATAAATCATGAAATCGAGTGTGATTTGATCTTAAGAATTTTTATTAATTGAGATTATGTGATGTGTAAAACTCTATCAACCAAGTTCAAATGTACCAAATCTAACTTATATTTATGGATGACATATATTCTCAATGTAGGAAACCAAAATATTTATTTATTTTAAATTTAATTGGTTTAATTAAAATTTATAAATAATATAATAAATTTAATATTTATGTTATAAATATTTTGAAATAATATAATAAATTTGATATTTATATTAAATTATTATAATTTTATATTTTATAATATTAAGATAATAGGTGAGTAATGTTTGTTTTATTAAGTAATATTGAATGTTATGGTGGTTCATGTACAACCTGAGTGGGCTTAATAATTAAAAATATGTGTTTCCTTTTAAGAAGTTACTAATAGATTATTATTATTATTATAAATAATTAAATCTAAACACAATCCACATTCAATACATCAAATACAACCAACACTTCAATATATCGGTAATCAAACCGCTTGAAAATACATATACCATTTAACAATATGATTATAAACATCATATTTGACGGGTGACATCAATTTAAAATTCCAACCCGGCAGTAGAGAGCAAAGACGCAATTGAACTCCTCCCATGTAGCAATACGACAAATTCCCAACCCTGGATAAGTTTTGCAATAACGATATTAAATGAGTATAATAAAGCGAGGGTATTTTCATAGTTTTATTTTAAATTTATAATTATAAGAGTGTGGTCAAGTATTATAATATTAAGTTGCACCGTACTT
>ML816143.1:0-25546 GCA_009831015.1 Picea engelmannii | reverse complement strand
ATGATGATGATGATGATGATGATGATGATGATGATGATGATGATGATGATGATGATGATGATGATGATGATGATGATGATGATGATGATGATGATGATGATGATGATGATGATGATGATGATGATGATGATGATGATGATGGGTGGGCCTAAGAACATGTGTTTCCTCTTAAGAGGTCATAGGTTTAAATTCATAGGGGGGTAGGGTATGTATACCTTCGTAGACTTTACCAGTCAAATGGTTAAGAACATGTGTTTCCTCTTAAGAGGTCATAGGTTTAAATTCATAGGGGGGTAGGGTATGTATACCTTCGTAGACTTTACCAGTCAAATCGTTGGGCGGAGGGGGATCCCTTGTCCCACAAACAAGGGGGTCTCATACACCAATTTGGTGTGTTGGCTTGGCCGTGACCTTAAAAATAGATTATTATTATTATTATATATATATATATATATATATTGAATAATATTTAAATAATAATATTTTTTTTTTAAATTAAAAAATATGAGATACTTTTTTTTTCCAAGGAAAAAAGGGTAATTTTATATCATCATTTGTGATCAAAGTTATATTTTGTAGATACATTTCCAGAGTGTATTGATACCATATGTATTTCGATGGATCTGCTTCGTAGCTCGTTGATGTCATTCCTTTTATATTTGTTGTGTTATCGAATCCAATAGGATTTTACAAAATTTTTACAAAATATTTTGCTGCATATAGTTGTCCATTCCCAACAGGTGTCTAGTGATTTCACATGAAGGTTTGTTGAGGATGTTCCTGAATGTGATCATTTAGGAACTCTGAAATTTTCCAATGGTCCATGTCCAAGTGTGTTCCTTCTTTCGATGACCAGTCCGCTTCTTCATTTCTTTCCGTGTACACATGATGGCAGGTAATAGAATCAAAAGCACATTGTAATGATTTTATGTCTTCCACTATGTTAGCAAGTCTGATATTTGTACATCTTTGTATTCCATTTATCCAATTTATGACATTTTTTGAGTCTCCATAAACTGTAATCATTTTGCAATTCTTTTCAAGTGCAAAGAGAATGAGTAGTTTGAGGCTCATTAGTTCAACAAAATAGTTTGTTCTTGTTCCTAGACTAGAAGTCAGTGTGAAGTAGTGGGAGTCTAAGAGGTATAAAATCCCTCCTCCCCCACATCTTTTATTTTGGGAAGCTCTGTCAAAAAAACCCCAAGGTTTTGTTTTATCAATAATGACCTCCTTAATATTTCTTGTCTTGTCTCTCCCGACAGTTGGTAAGTATGTGGAGAGGATGGCTAAGCTTTTAAGAGTGGTTTTTTTTGGTGCTAGATAAACCTCTTTAAAGATGAGTGTATTTCAGGCAAGCCATACACCCCATAATATCAGCAGAGGCAACATTAGCTTTAATTTTTCTGTTCATCCACTAGTCCTTCCAGGCTTGCTCCAAAGAGTGGCCCTTCTAGCAAAAGTGTAGTTTCAAAAGTCTAGACACTTCTGTCCAGACCTCCTTGATAAAGTGACAGTCCAGGGAAAGATGTTGAGTGGTTTCTCCTTCTGTTTTGCTTAGAGAACACCTACCAGGGCCAAAAAAGTTTATTTTTTGCAGGATATCCCATGTTGGTACCTTGTTTGTTAACACACTCCACATAATAAGTTTTGACTTTGACGGGCAGTTTATCCTCCATAGTTTTTTCCACCACCAAGTTGGTCACTTTGGACTAGTTCTCGAATTAAATAAATATACCCATCCTTTGGTGTATAGAAACCTGAGGTTGTTTGGTCCCAGATAAGTTCATCCTTTTGATCCCTGAGTCTTGCCTGTGTTGTTTTTAGGCTTGCGATGTATCTATCCAATTTTGCTACATCTGCATCCTCTAGCTCAAGATCATCATCCGATTTCCACCCTTGTGACCAAATGGTTGATTGATCTGGACCGACAAGTTTATCTAAATTGTCATAACCTTTGATTATCATATGTAGGATAAGTTGTTCTGGGAGGAGGTGTTGGCCTTCACTATCCGCCTAGAGATCCACTCCCATTCTCACTCGGTGGCCATTTCCTATCTTCCAGACAAGTCCTTCCCTGATAACTGGAAAGGAGTTAATAATTTCCTTCCAGATGACCGAGACTCCTTTCAATGACTTTTGAGCCTGTTCGATCCATGTCTCCACAGAATCTCGTTCAATGTATTTTTGTATTACTACTTTTGTCGAGATACTAGTCGTACTTATCAATCGCCATCCTCCTTTTGATGCCAACACCTTTGAAAAAAAGTGTATGTTTTTAAGGCCCCATCCTCCTAGGGCCTTTGGAACAATGATTCTTTTCCATCGGACCCAGGGTGTCACATGTGATTCTTTTTTCCCACTACAGAGAAATCTGAAGGTGAGTTTCTGGGCTACCTCCAAAATTCCTTTTGGAATCCAGGATAGTGACATCCAATATACTGGGATAGCTTCCAAAACTGACTTGACTAAGACTAATTTTCCTACCCTGGACAACCATCTGTGACTCCATGATAAGAGTATTTTTTCCATTTTTTTTAAAAGCCAAATCCAGTCCTCTTTCCTATAGTCATTTGGTTTTAAAACAAAACCCAGATACTTCAACCCTTCTTCTAAATTCTTTTCCATAAAAGGAAAGTGTTGTCTAAAAGCACCCCTCTCCTCCTCTGTAAGTAGGTTTGTTGTGAGGGTAGACTTCCCTTCGTTTATAACCATTCTGGTAGCTTTGGAGAAAAGACTTAATATGTTCTTCATAGTCTCTGCTTCCGTTCTGGAGCCCGTATTAAAGATAAGTATATCATCCACAAAAACAAGATGTGTAACTTGGAGGGAAGGGGAAATTTTGATACCAGAAAATGACCCTGCTTGTTTTTCTTCTGAAAGTGCTCTGTTGAGGCCTTCAGCTACTAAGAAAAAAATTAGTGGAGAAAGTGGGCAACCTTGTCTTAAGCCTCTTTCTGAGCGAAAAAAAGGGGAGGCTGATCCATTTATGAGCATTGAGAAGGAGACTTTAGTAATACAACACATAATCCATCTGATAAAAGAAACTGAAAATCCCAAGTGTGTTAGAAGAAGACGTAAGTAGAGCCAACTTACTCTGTCGTAGGATTTGAAGAGATCAATTTTTAGTACTGCACTTCTTAGTTTTCTAGACTTTATACTATGTAGTGCTTCTTGTGCCACCCCTATCGCTTTGTGGATCTATCTACCTTTTAGAAATATGAATTGTTCACTCAAAACTTTATCTGAGAGGATTCTTTTCACTCTTCTTGCTATGATTTTGGAAATAGTTTTGTAAATGAAATTGCAGAGTGAAATTGGCCTGAAATCATCCAAAGTATCATGGTTGTCCTTTTTTGGGATTAAGACTATAAATGTGGAGTTAAGGCTTAGTGGCATTTTCCTTGTAAGTCTGATCTCTTCTACCAAACTTAAAATATCCTAACCGAGGAGGTCAAAAAATCCCAAAACAAATCCAATGATCCAACCATCTAGTCCTGGGATTTTGTCTTTTTGGAAGCTTCAAATCACTTCTTTTAATTCCTCTATAGTAACTTCTTCCATTAGCATTCTATTATCCTCCTCAATGGCGAATCTAGAAAAGTGTCGGGCCATATGAACCACTTCTTCTATAGTGGCCTGGTTCTCTGCTCTGAAGAGTTCTTGGAAGTACTTTTTTCCTATTCTTGACATTCCTTCAAAAGTATTTTCATGGTTTCCATCTTGATCATTCAGGTGCCAAATGGTATCAAAACACTTTCTACCTTTTGCAAATGCTTGAAATAATTTTGTGTTCTCATCTCCACTTTTCAACCAGATAGCTTTGCTTTTCAATCTCCACAATTCTTCATTTTCCTTGAGTAGCTTGTTTCTCCTTTCTTCCAATCCGAGTAAAGTCGTCTTGGCTTCTAGAGTGGAAAATCCACCCCCTTCTTCCTCTGGCATTTGCTTTAGTTGGGTTTCTAGTTTTTTAAGTTCCAGTTTTTCTGTTTGTCGTTTCTGGAAAGCCCATATCTTTGTTTTTTCTTTGATCCTTTGAAGGTTTTTAATAAAGTGAGAAGCAACAGATCTTGTGCTCTCTTGAGGAAATGGGGTCTAGTTTTCTCTTACCAAGTTTGTGAAGGATTCATAAGTTAACCAAGTTGTGCTGAAATTGAATGGGCTTGGTGGCTTTCTCAATCCTTGTCTTAGCTCTAGAAAGATCGGGAAGTGATATGAAATGCCTCCATAGACAATCCGTTGCTTCAGGTGAATAGGCTTTTCCAAAAGAGTGTTTGTTAACAGGAAACAATCTAATCTTTTGGCTACATTGTCATCCCCCACTCTGTTATTTCTCCGGGTTGGTTTGGGTTTTACAGGTTCAATGTCCAATAAAATGCAGTCGGCCAATTTTTGTGTGAAATAACCGGCCAAAGGATCTTCTCTCGTGTGTGTTCCCCAAACGTCTGAAAGCCTCAAGGAAAAAATTAGGTCCCCTCCAAGTAAAACTTGTTGTTCTTTCAAGAAATATTTAGTGAAAATCTTGTCCTAGAAGGAGCCTCTATTCTGACAGGGGCCATAGATGTTGATGATGTGAAGAAAACCCTCCATCTCCAGTAGGAGGATTGTTGTACCAAGGCCTGACTCAAAACCCCAAGAATTTGTGACTTGAATAGAATGGATGTTCCACCCAATTTCCAGACCTCCAGATCTTCCTGTTGCATCCATGGTTTCAAAGTTTCATCCTGGGAGTAAGGAGATTAATCTGGATTTTACTTCCTCTCCTTCCCCCATCATTTCTTGTAACCAAAGGATATATGGGTGTTTTGAATTGATCACCCTTTTTAGGGCTGGTATTTTGAGGGGGGCAGCCAAACTCCTGCAATTAAAGGAACAACATTTCATCAAGGGTCCTTTCCAAGGGCTCACCTTGCTCTAAGCGCCCGTTCAATAGAGAGTTGTTTTCCAAACAAAAGATTACTTTTGGATTTTTTTTGTGCCTTTGAAATATAATATTTTCTCCCTCGCCCACTTTTTCCCGCAGTTACTGGCTCCATGGCTAAACCCCCCAAGGGTCCTTTTTTCTGTGATCTGAGAAAGTAACGCTCTATTGAGGTGGCTGAGGAAGAAGAGGAAGAGTCCTCTTCTACAAAACATAAACGATTTGTTCTGGGGGTATAGCTCGCAGCGGTCTTAGAGTGAGCCGAAGACTGTGTGGCTAGCAGAGGAGGAAGGAAAGTGTGGTTCAGGAAATTTAGAGTCCTCAACCACTCATTGTCGTTTAAATTTAAATTGTTTATTGAAACAGTAATAGGGGGAGAGGAGTTTGAAGTAGTACTTGAGGTCATGTGAAGTACTAGTCCCGAGCCAGTCTTGGAGGGGCACATAGCTTATTCTCCCTTATTGGAAGTGTGTCCTGAAACGAGTGTGGAAGAGTGACGTTCCAGTATCAGAGCCACCTGTAAAGAAACAAACTATTAGCCTTTTTTTTTCCTAAAACCGAAAACCTTCACTTGTGGAAGCAGTGGGAGAGTTAACCTTTTGGATTCACCCTTTATCACTGTTAAAAACTATGCCTCTGGTCCTGACTGGAAAACTACATTTTTAATCAAATGTTCGTATTGCTGGCATCTTCTGCACCTGAAATGAACATTTTCGTAATCCAACCTCTGGGTGTATGTGTATCTTCCCCAACCGAGGTCGATTTATTCTCCAAGACCTTCCATGATATTTAAATTAACTAAGACCCTTGCCACCTTCCTTTGCTTCGTCTTTTCGAAGGTCATATCAGCATCCAAAAAGTCTCCCAGATAGTTTCCAATTGATTTGAAGTGCTCAAAGGACCAAAGATGGAGAGGGAGCATTGGGGGCTTTACCCAGACCAGAATAATATCCATCCTTTCTTTGTTGGCATAAAAAAGAGGACTCCAAGGATTAAGGAGTAGGAGGGAGTTGTTTACTCTCCAGGGTTTCCCTAATGCCCACTTTGAATGCTCAGGTTGTAGGAAGGTAAATACAAACCAATTCCTGTTTAGTTCGACAATCTCATGGACATATCCCAGATGTTCCTTCCAGGCAATATGCATCCAGTCAGTCAAGGTTTTGAGTGCAAATGTTCTTCCACTGGCTCAACCCAACAGAGTTTGGTTTTCCATGTGAATAACCTGGCTTAGATCCACTTCTTCCCCGAGGACCAAGTTTTCAATTTTCCCTTTTGACTTTAGGCTTTTCCGTTTTAGCCTTTGCCCTTCTCCTGTCTCCGTCCTAGGACCACTAGGTTCAGTACTACCACCGGAACGTAGAGGAGAGGGTGTCGTCTCAGTGTGTTCTTTAGAATCTAGAGTCTAGTCGAAACTGCTGTGTTACTCCACCTCTAAAAAATATGAAATGAAACCCTTGTCAGTGGGAAAAAAATGTGGGTCCAGTTCTTTCCCTGATAGTGAAGAAATCCCTTATGCGCCATGACCTGCAAACTCGTCTGGAAAACCTGTTTTCCCCTCGTAAAGACCAGAAGGACCAAAAATTGCTTGAGGAGGGGAGGGCGAAGAAAGTAAAAAACATCCTTCTATCTGGTTAAACCAATCCAAGTTCGATGCCCGATGCGGGCTGAGGGGAGGTAGAGAATCGACTACTGGATCGCAAAAAGCAGGTAACCAGGGTTCTGTGAAATCCCCAAAAAATACGTTTTCGAGTAGAGGGGTCCGTTCTCCAGAGGCTGTTGTGGAGGATGAGGAGCTACACCCATCACGACTAGTTGGTCTGAAAACCCTCCACCTGTCATCTCCCTGTGCATCCCGGAATCTGTGGGGACGGTTTCCACGTAGACTGTGGTATCTATAGGGGTTCGTAGTTAGAAACTTCCTTCATCGGGAGAAAACCACCAAGAAATAGAGAAGCCATCGGAAGAAACTGAGGTGAAAACTCTTGCCAAGAAATTGAGAAAAAAACTGTAAGAAACTAACCACAATCCGGTAAGACTATCCCGCTCCTTGACCACAGAGGTCATCTCCCCCCATTGCAATTGGATGGTTTTCGCAAATCAAAGTGATGATAATTGATTTAGAGCGTAGATCTTTTAATCTCAAATATTAAATTGTTTAATCTTACACTCTGTGGTGTACCGAGTTAGACATGATGGTATCAAACCCGTAGTTGACGTACTCTTAATGAATTAACCATCAAGTTTCTTTATGGAATACATTTGTTAAATGGATGTCGTTGAAAAAGTATGAGACACTTATAAAGCAAAGTCATATAAATGTTAAAAATATATCTGTATTAAAGATGTTAAAATAATCATATAAAAAATAATCAAATTAAAAGTTATATTTTTTAATTTATTAAACAACTTCAATTTTAATTTAAAATTATTATTTAAATATTTTTTAATTTAAAATGATAACTTTTAATTTATTAAACAACTTCAACTTTAATTTAAAATTAAAACAATTTCAACTTTAATTAAAAATGGTTATTTAATATTTTTTAATAATTAGAGAAGGATTATGCTATATGCAATCTTTATTATCTATGTGATATCTCTATATTAATATTTTCTTTCACACTAATCCTACTCTTCTCTTGGAAATGAGTTTGATTTTACTTGGTAGTATTGTATGTGGCAATGATGTACTAAAAGCAAAAAACAGTACTAAAAGCAAAAAACAATGTTTGTATAGTCTTTTAATCATGCGAGGTTTGCTTGTAGATAAGAAGCTAGCTTGGGTATTTAGAATCAACTACATTTTACCAAGGACATGGTGAAATGTTGAAAAATACTTTGGTTTTATCCCTTTATCCAGTCTACAAGAGATTGAGATGAGTTTTTTTTATGGTCAAATGCTCCCTCCATTTATTTTCTACCAGTATACAAGAGATTGAGATGAGTTTCTTTATGGTCAAATACTCCCTCCATCTATGTTCTAGAAATTTGTTCTTTTAGAAAATATAATGACTCCTCTTTGTTGTAGAGTTTTAATATGTTTAGTACTTTGTTTGTGTTGAAATATATTTTTTATTACAGAAAACTTGAAATGGTGATGTTTCAATTATGATGATTTTATTATCCATTTGATCAACATTGTTTATCAAAATTTAATAAAGTAAATTTAATTAGATCGTTTTTGTATATTACTATCTATGTAACACCATGTTTTCCCCCATAACTATAATTATACTAAGACTTCATATAATGTGATTACACATCATGTAATTATGTTGTTGATTAACTTAAAATGTCAAACAATTGATTGAGAGGGAAATACCTTGAGTACTAACCATGATATCACAAGTGGAATTGGTGAATTGGATTGGTGAGGTGGAGTGGAGAAGCTTCAATGAAGAAAATAGGAAGCTTTCCCAACATTCCATCCTACACTTGCAAACTTTAATGCACCACCTACCAACATACTTAAATCTGCATGGAGCCACGTGACTAGTTATGGGTAGAAAGATTGGTTGTTGAAGCAATTATAATTGTTGACAAAGTTTGGTACTTGGGGAAAGCCAAGAGTCAATTAGAACCTAATAGAAGGATGCACTAGATTGCCCCTTTGGATTTGGGAGACCTGATTGGGGGTTGTGTCTAACAACAGTCATGGGAATCTGGAGAAGTATGTGGAAGAAGAGACCAAAGGTGGGAAACCACCATACAGACCACATGCAGGGACATAACACAAAGGAGAAGTGAAGACAAGACGCAAGGGAACATATTGGGGGGCATACACAAGAGGACCTAAGAAATTGAAGATGGGTTCTCATAGAGAACCACATAGAACAAAGTGAGTTGCAAACTCATAGTTGGACAAGTCGGTGAGGAGGAGACTCATCCATGTTGCTTTGAGTGACAGAGTTGATGGGAAGATATTTTAAATAAAATAGAAAGCTTTCCCAAGAGATTAATGGAAACCCTGGAACATAGAAGACCCATATCCATGCTAGAGCATTAGAGAATTGCGACTTGGTGCTTATTGGAAAAAAACCAACACTGGAAAAGGGAGGTTGTTGAGGGAATGTATAGTAGAGAAGGGACTCCCTCGTGTAGAGGAAATCCAGTTTGGAAGGTCCCTGATAAACCCGTGGAGGTCTCAAGCTCAGTGGGAAGAGGGAAACTTTTGTTGTTTCCAGTGGAGAGAAGGAGAGTAACCTTCCTAGACCATTTGCCTAGTTGGGAAATCATTTGAATCAATCCCCTTGTGGTATCATGGCTTGGCATAGGGTGGCATGTTGTAGGAAGCCATACTGCAACATAGCCTACGATTGGGAGGAAAGGTTTCCTCTCTCATTCAATTGGTTGTTTGATATTCCATTGAATATATAAGTGTTTCAACTTAATATGCTTGATGTATATTTAGTGATGTATCAAGTTGTTTCATGGTTTAAATGATAAATGTGAATAAATGTAAGGAATGGTTGAATTCCCAAGTAAAATGGATTATGCATGTTGGTCTTCACTATTAACTTGATAGACCTATGTAACCAAGTAAGTTTTACAAGGTTAGGGTGTATCCCTGTGAGTTTTGCAAGCCCCTAAAATGGAAATCATGTAGGACATAAGCCTTCACTAGAAGAGTTGTGACAATAATGGGTGAAATCTCATGGGACTACAAGGCTATGAGTGGAAATCTTCGAAAATATGAATAAAATCTTCACCCAATATTAATAGAAGTGCCCTGGTACCTGGGGAGGTTTTTACATAGATAGGGAGCATTAAACCAACAAAACCTCTTGCCTTTAAATGGAAAGTGTGTAGGATATGCAATTCTTCGATCATATTTCAGGGTTAGAATGCCTTAGCCAATTTTAGAGAGAATATGAGAGCCAAGAAGGTCCAATAGAACCTTAGTGATGGCCTAGAAGAAACCTTAGAACAATTAAGTCTTGTTTCAAATTGTTATCAGGAAGAAAAACAATGTTTTAAGTTGGGGTGATTCGCAACAGTTGATTTGGCATAGCGAGTAGATATGGATTGTTGGTCAGATGGTGCTACCATCAGAGTGATGGAGTGTGGAGTTTCTAGGGGACTCCGATGAGGGAGGCTATGAGTCAACGAGAATCATTGATCTATCAAATAATGGTATCGTTGAGCTTTGGATCGTTGAAACCAATAATGGTCCTTCCAGAAGGAGTGTTGTCAGAGATATGGAAGAAGGACTTGAGAAAGGAGCCCAACGACTTGAGAGTATAAGGACTGTTGATCTATTAGGAGGTGTCTCGTGAGATATCAACCATTGGATCCAGTCTAGTTTGACTCAAGGAAGTTATCCTTAGAACATTAATTGCAACATGATTGTGACCTTCGAATAAATCTTGACCGCCCGGTGAACTGAACGAGGATCGTTAGATCCATCATAGTGAGTGTTGTTAAAGTGGTTTGTGCTACATGAATGGAAGTGTTTCGATGGTGAGGGACTCTGAGAGTGAACACGAGTTTTCAATCAAAGAGTGGACGCGACGTGATCTTAGCCATAGGAGCGTCGTGGGTCCTAGATGACCACCTCACGAATTAGTTGATGAGACTAATGATAGCCATCATGCATGAGGATGGACCAAGGGGATTAGGACCATGAATCTTCGAGTTCGAGAACTATTGGATCTTTCGATATGATTCATTGAAGTGGAACCATTGAAAATGAATTTTGGGTTTGTAACTTGTTGTTCTGACAAGAGAGAGTCCTAGTCGATATAGATTGTGGATCTGGTGACGAGGAGTAGTGTTAACCATCCGATGGAGGGCATATAGATCCCTATGCCTTACAACAAAATCCATGGAATGATTTCATGGGCAGTTTGGGGATATAATGAGTAATATTTTGTGCATGAATCATTGTGATAAGATAAGTCTTCACTTAAATAGAGATCAATCTAAATCATGGAGAGTAGTCTGGTATACTTACTCAAGGAAAGAGAAGAAGACTGGACATCCCACTAGCCTAAGAGGGTTAGGGCGTTGGATGTGCTATAGAGTGGTATCAGAGAAGAGTTCAAACTCTAGGCTTGAATGGGTCACTAAGACCGCTTGAATGTTTGAGAAAATCTTTATTTCGCCAAGAATGCACACTATAAAATTGTTTGACGGAATGGCTAGCAATGATTTGTTGTTTCAATACATAGGACTTGCTGAAGGGAAAATATATGTGAATGGTGCAACATAGCATGGAAGACACCTCACACTTCATAGATGAGTAATATTATGATCAGAGGGCCAAAGAAACCCCTCCATATTTGGTATCCACTATCAAAAGTTTGAAGGCAGACAACGAGAGGCTCATGAGAGCTTAATCTGAGCATGCAAAGTTGAATGCAATGCTACTACAAAGCTTTTTAGAAATTCAGAAACACCTGTAGCAAGTCCAACCACTGGGTACAAAATTGTAGCAGTTGGAAAGGTTGAAAACCCTTTCAAATGCCCCAAAAAATATACTAAGCCATAATGATATAGGAAGGAGTTCTTCCAAGAAGATGCATCGAAACACAAAGAAAGTAAGATTGGGTGGGAAAATTTCCATAGAGTCATTCATTGGGAATTCTACTTTTGAATAGTTGTCCAATAGTGACACTGGATCAAGTGCTCCTAGGAAGAAGAAGAATAGACATTCACAGAGTTCTCTGACTAAAGAGTACAAGAAGGCTAAGTCACCTACCTTTGATGGATAAATTAAGAAGGGAGAAGAATTCGAGCCTTAGCTGTTGGGACTGAAGAAGTATTTCTGGGTACATAATTACTTAGATAAAACAAAAGTGAAGATTACCATATTCAATTTGAATGGAGGAGCTTCCATATGGTGGGAAGATCTCAAGGAATTCAAAGGGATGAAGGAGAGCAAACTGACCTGGAAATAGTTTGAGAAGTATTTCATGAAGGCTTACCCATCAAAGAAGTACTTTGATGGAAATATCAAAGAGTTCCATGAACATAAGTTGGGGAAATTTACCATGGATTTCTATGCCAATAGATTTTTAGAGTTGTTGATGTATGTCCCTTACCTCAAGGATGAGAAAGTAAGGATACATCGCTTCCTTAGTGGATTTCCATAGTCCTATCAATACAAAATTGAATTCAATGAGCCAAAAATGTTGGAGACCAAGTGTTTTCATGATCATTCTAAGCATAAGCAAGAGACTTCTAAGGATTGTAAGTGAAATCATAAGAGTAGATTCCAGAAAAATGGATTCAAATCATTTCCATAAAAGAATCTGAAAAAAGGAGTCCAGTTGGATCAAGTGAGCATAAGTGTAAATCAACTGAATTTTCCATCTCAGAGTGGAAATAGACCAATAGAACAAGCAAGGGAGAGAGTAGAGGAACCAAATAAATAACCTCTACAATGTTGGGGTTGTGGAAAACCACATCTTTTGAGAGACTGTCCTCACAAAAAACATGACAACAAAAGAGTCTACCATGTTCAGGAGGCCACTATGGTCAATGATGTGGCCAGAAGTGTGCCCGGGATATATGCAATTGTTGAAAATTGGCAAGCAGACCACCAATCTTTTGTAGTGGAGTTGGAAGGTATTATAAAAAAAGAACCCATTTCTATTTTAATTGACCCTGGATATAACCTTAGTTATATCTCACCTCAAGTTGTTGAATCATGTGCTCTACAGAGAAAGAGACATGCAAAGGCATGGTTGGTTCAATTAGTCACAAGAACAAAGAGAAAAGTGGCAGAAGTGATAGGAAATTTTCCATTTGAAATGAGTGGACCTCATTAGCCTTGAATATCTTACCTCCAGGATCATATGATGTGTTGATAGGCATGGACTAGTTAGCAGTTCACAAGGAAAAACTGAATTGTTATGAGAAGACCTTAGAATGTGAAGATGAATAAGATAATGCAATAATTTTTCAAGGCATTCAGAAGACAATTTTAGTTAGACAAATATCAACACCACAACTTAATAAATTTAGTAGAAAATGATGCCCCTTGTATGAAAAACAAGTGTTTAACTCAATAGAGGACAAGGAGTTGAAGGCTGAAAATCACCCAATGTTGTGGGAGTATAAGGATGTGTTCCCAAAAGAGGTGCCTGGAATACCTCTGAAGAGAGACCTTGATTTTTCAATAGATCTTGTACCTAGGATGGTACTAATGTCAAAAGTGCCCTATAGAATGAGTTGAAGGTACAACTGAAAGAGATGTTGGATAAAGGGTACATTAGGCCAATTGTGTCCCCATGGGGAGAACCAACCTTGTTTGTGAAGAAAAATGATAGTAGATTACACTTGTGTATTTACTATAGACAATTGAAAAAGATGACCATCAAGAATAAGTATCCATTGCCCATGATCGATGGCCTTTTTTATCAACTTAGAGGAGCTACAATTTTCTCTAAGATTGATTTGAGATAGTGATATCATCAAGTTAGGATCAAGGATGAAGACATCCACAATACAACCTTTAGAACAAAGGGATGGACACTATGAGTGTGCCTTAGTGTCATTTGGGCTTACATGTGCACCAACTACATTTATGTGCTTGATGAATAGTGTTCTTAGCGAGTATTTGGATAAGTTTGTCTTAATGGTGTTTGTCGATGATATTTTGGTGTATTCCAAGAGTAAGGAAGAGCACAAAGAACATCTTAGAATGATGTTACAAGTATTGAGATATCATCAGTTGTATGCTAAGTTCAACAAGTGTGACTTATTTTAGAAAGAAATCATGGAAACTTTGCATGATATGCAAATCCTCGACCATATTTCAAGGTTCTAAATCCTTATCCAGTTTCAGAGAGAAGGTGAGAGCCAAGAAGGTCCAGTAGAACCTTAGTGATGGCCTAGAAGAAACCTTGGAATGGTTAAGTATTGTTTCAAATTGTTATCAAGAAAAAAACCAGTGTTTTATGTCGGGGTGATTCGTAGTCGTTGATTCAACATAGTGAGTAGATCTGGACCATTGGTCAGATGGTGCTACCATCAGAGTGACAAAGTGTATATTTTTTAGGGGACTCCGATGGGGGAGGCTCCGATTCAACGAGAATAATTGATCTATTGAAGACTGGAATCGATGAGTTATGGATCGTTGAAACCAGTAATGAGCCTACCAGAAGGAGGGCTATTAGAGGTTTGGAAGAAGGGATTGAGAAAGGAGTCCGATGACCTGAGAGTTTGAGGACCGTTGATCTATCGGGAGGTTTCCTGTGAGATCTCAACCATTGGATCTAGTGTGGTTCGACTTAAGGAAGTTGGCCTTAGAACCTTAACTACAACGTGATTGTGACCTCCGAATAAATCCCGACCATCTGGTGAAGTGAACAAGGATCGTTAAATTCGTCATAGTGAGTGTTGTTGGAGTGAGTTGGTTAGAGTGGTTCATGCCACCAGAATGGGAGTTTTTCAATGGTAAGGGACTCCAAGAGCGAATGAGAGTCGTTAATCTGAGAGTGGATGCGACATGATCTTATCCATAGGATCATTGTGGGTCCCACCTGACCACCTCATGAATTAGTTGATGATATGGGTGATAACCATCGTGCATGAGGAATGACTGAGGGGATCAATACCATGGATCTCCGAGACCCGAGAACTATTGGATTTTTCGGGATGAGTCATTTGAGTGGAACCGGCAGAAAGAAATTTTGGGTTAGTAACCTATTGTTTCGATGGGACAGAGTCTGAGTCAATCTAGATCATGGATTTGGTGACAGGGAGTAATGTTTACTATTTGATGGAGGGAATATAGATCCCTAGTCCTTACAACGAACTCTGTGGAAGGATTTTGTGGGTAGTTTGGGGATAAAATAAGTAAGATTTTACGCAGGAAGTATTATGATAAAAGAAGTATTCACTTAAATAGAGATCAATCTTAATCATGGAGAGTAACCTTGTATACTTACCCAAGGAAAGAGAAGAAGACCGACCATCTCACCAGTCTAAGAGAGTTAGGGGGTCGGGTGTGCTACAATCTATGTAATATACCCATATAACAAATTGTTCCTGAGGAACTCAACTGGGGAAAACCATTCATGTCAAATGGAGCGATAGGGGGTTAGGAGTAGCTTTTCCTAGGCTCAGGGCTCTCAGTGCATTTTGGGAATCTTTCATGCACTATCTTCAAACACAAATTCTAGATTCCTCAACGATTTTTGGAAATCACAATGGGAAATGTTGGTTACAAGGCTTCAAATGTATTATAGTGAAACTTACCTAGATAATGAAAATTATACCATGGCACTAAATATTGAAGTTTGGTTGAGTAATATGTAGCCAATAGAAAATATTAAATATGAGCACAGACATTAGTGGTTAAGTGTCCTTCCTTTTTATGAGAGGATATATTGAATAATGTGAACCAATAATAATTTTTCAATCTTTTGGTTGGGGTTCATTCAGATGTATCTTGCAAAATTGTGACCAGTTGTTGTGCAAGCCACACCCAAAAGGACTCGATTAAAAAAAATGTATCATCTTGTTGACCAATCCTCTAGATGGTGTTTTGTTGACCATTCATTTAGATTGTATTTTTCATCTAGAAGATTCAATAATGCCTCTCTTCACATATAACTAAAGGAGCGACAAATTAAATGCAAAAGTTGTTAAAAATAAATAAACCGAGAGTTTGCAGAAAAAAGTATCCCTAAAAAAACTACAAAAAATGTATAAGAAAACTAGTAGCACAACAAATAGATGCCTGGTTATAGTGAAGAAAACCCCATCTAGGTAAAAATGCACTCTTCAAGTAGTTATTATATTCCCATGTGTAATATGGGATAACAAAAAAACCATATATGTGGAGTGAAACTTTAACACACACTTAGTATCATGCCCAATTACATAATCCTACATACAACAAGTAGGCTAGAAAACCAGAAACTTTCCTTAAGATTCCAGCGGTTGGTTCTACTTTGCAAGTCTAAGAAATCAATGTATTCCAAATCAAAGGTGGAATCATTTTGATGCATATTCTTGCAAAGGAAGTTGTAAATGTAAACCAAGTTTTCTATAACAAATTTTTACTCATTTAAGCTTAGATAATTAATCCATCATCTTGCCATTATGATATAATAGGATAAACCAATGAAATGCATGAAAGATTGACTTACACATTCCATCCCATGTTGCAAGTAGAGACATTCAACCAGGTGTATAAAAATGAATATGGATTAAATATTATTGGGTAATCTTTGGACACTGAAACAATGTAGTAGTACTTCAAAGGCCGTTTAATTTGCAGGTTTTAAGTACATTTATCACATATTTAGATTCTTAGGGAGAATATTCTATGACATGATATACCATATTCCCATTGGGGTTTTGGAATCATGATTACACTCATAATTCCATTTTATGTAAATAATGGAATCTCATAAGTTACACCATTGTCATGATGCTTTTGCACATGAAAAACATGTAGAATTTATGTTAAAGGAGCATTCTAATACAACATTTTCATATTCATATATTCACTATAGAGGCAATCCAAAAAAAATCCCTCTCAAGAAATTTGAAATTTTTGTTGCCCAAACTTTAAAATCCCATGATTGATGAAGGTGTTTTAGTTGTATGGATGTAAAGGAATCGATAGTTACTAATGATGTATGTATTTCATGAGTACAGGTGTGAGAGGCCATGGTTAGACCTGTAAATATTTTCAATGAATCCTCAAGCCTTTGCATTCATTAAATGGATAGAAAATGATAACAACATATTTTCTACATATTTAAGTTTTAAAGGTTTTCATGGCAACAATATATATTTCTGAGTCTGAAGGTTTTCCTTCATTCCTACAATTGATATATCTTTGATGTTGGATGGAATGCCTACTTGAAACTTCAGTCGTTTTGAAAACTCACACACAATTAATTCATAAAATGCATGCACCAATATATATTTTTGACAACCTAATAATCCACAAACCATATGACATGTTGAAGCACATATACACGTTGAACAATGTAGATATTGAGAAAAGACAATATCACATGCTCAAGGAAACAACTGCAAAAACTAACAACCTTCTACAAAAAAGAGACACTGATCTAATTGATCTTCTTGTTGATTACATTGAAGAGCTCCTCTATTTATAGTAGATTGAGAGGAGACAACATTGATGAAGATATATGGATAACTCACTCATGAAGTAATGATACAAGAAGATGAATGGGGAATTTACCCATTCCAGTGATAAGTCAAAGAAGCACATTGTGATTGTCCATAAACAACCAAGAAGGATGACATGTCCTACCTATCCTAAGTAAACGTATACATAAACACGCCCCCATAAGTGCAACTTAAACAAGTAAAAATGAACAAAACTATGGGTCCTCGATACTAGGCCTACTAAGGTACCCAATACAAACTCTCATAAGTGGAGAAAATGAGAAAACTCATATGAAAAAACTCCTCCCCTAAAGAGAGAAAACAACACAAAAGTGAAGGAAGGAGGTCTTAAGATAACCCCCCAGAGAAAACTTCTTTGACCCCAAGCATCAATTGTAGCTGTAGAAAGTGACGTGATGCCAAAGGTTTAGTGAAGATGTCAACAACTTGTGCTTCAATAGGAAAATATTCCAGGTTGAGAACACCATCCTGGATGAGTTGGAAAATGAAGTGCATGTGGATCTCAATGTGTTTGGTCCGTTGATGCTCCACTGGGTTGTGAGAAATGTGTATGGCACTCTAATTATCACACCAAAGAGTGGTGGGATGATCCTGCTAAATGTCAAACTCTGTAAGGAGCTGTTGAAGCGAAATAACCTCCTAAATTTCAAGAGCTGCAACACGATACTCAACTTCAGCAGAGGATAAAGCAATTGCAGATTGCTTTTTGCAAGACCATGTAATAGGTGTGGAGCCAAGACAATAGACAAATCTAGATGTGGACTTTCGATCATCAACCGAACCGGTCCAATCAGAGTCAGTGAATCCCACAAGATGAGAAGCACCATAAGAGTACTGAATACCAAAATTGGTAGTACTCTGAATGTACCTCATAATGCACTTAGCTGCCTTCCAGTGACTCTCATGAGGATCTTGAGAGAACTGAGAGACAAGTCCTACTACAAAAGATATGCCAGGACGTGTATGAGTCAGATATAATAAACTCCCAATCAGTTGTCGATACAATGAAGGATTAACACACGGTGAGGAGAAACTGCCAGAAAGGGTGACTCCTGACTGAAATGGAGTAGGGGCAGGTTTACAATCAACCATGCCAAAGCACTGAAGTAAATCAAGTGCATACTTCTGCTGAAAAATGGAGATTCCTTCAGAAGACTGAAGAACCTGGAGACCAAGAAAATAATGCAGAAGCCCCAGATATGTCATATCAAATTGTCCAATCAATGCTTGCTTAATATTCTGAATCATAGATGAAGAATTCCCCGTGAGAATTAAATCATCCACATACAAAACCAAAATCAAGAGATAAATACCTTGCTTCTGAGTGTAAATTGTAGGATCATAATGACAACGATCAAACCCAGAAGAAATCAGAAAACTATCCATCTTCTCATACTAAGCTCGAGGAGCTTGTTTTAGACCATAAAGAGAGTGTCAGAGCCTACAAACAAGAGAAGAATCCTGCACAAAACCAGGGGGCTTCTCCATGTAGATTTCCTCATCTAAGTCACCATGTAGAAAAATTCTCTTTACATCCATCTGGTAGACTAACCATCCTTGGGAATCAACAAGTGAAAGAACAAGGCGTACAAAATTCATCTTGGCAACAAGGGCAAATGTCTCAGAGTAATAAATCCCTTCAACTTGTGAAAATCCCTTGGCCACAAGACGTTCCTTATGCTTGTCAATAGAGCCATATGTTGCATATTTGGTTCTATATATCCATTTACAGTGAACTAGCTTTTGTCCCTTTGGAAGAGAGATGAGATCCCATGTGTGATTCTTCATTAATGAAGAATACTCCTCTGTCATGGCAGCATCCCACTTAGGTATGCCAACAATGTCAGAAAATTGTTGTGGATCATTTGAGATAGTATGACTCAAGAAGGAGACACCTATTGTTTGTGATTGAATAGGGGAAGAGGTTGAGGCTAAATAGCTAAAATCAGTTGGCTCATAGCCATAGCTATCAAGATTCTTTCTCTCACAAAATCTCCTCCTGAGATGAAGTTCTTGATCAAGTTGTTCATGTTCTTGATTAATTTGTTCATGTTCAGGATGCTCATGATCCATTGGTGCATGTGGTAGATTTTCTTTTGGTTGATGTTGATGTTGAACTTCAAAAGTTTCATTATCATCTTCTAAAGCAAATTTGTCAACATGTTCAACACCATTGTCCGCATGATAATCTGAATATGGAGAAGGATTTGATGTGGGGTTGAATCCTCCATCAAATAAAGAAGACTTCTTTAGTAATAGGTTCAAATAACCTATATGCTTTTATGTCCTCATAATAACCAACAAATATCAATGGTTGGCTTTTATTCTCCATAGCTTTGCATTTTTCAACTGGTATTAAGGCCCATGCTGGACTTCCAAATAATCTAAATGCAAAGACATCAGGCTTACATGCCCCCAATATTCCTATGGAGTCTTATGCAGTACTTCCCGATGAGGCATCTTATTTTGAATGTAGTTTTCATAGTTTACCGCTTCAGCCCAAAAGGAAGGTGCCATGTTCTTGGACTGAATCATACATTTTTCTATTTCTTTTAGTGTTCTATTCTTTCTTTCAGAAACACCATTTTGCTAAGGGTTGTAGGGAACAATGAGTTGATGTTGAATGCCATGTTCTCTACAAAAATATGTGAATCCCTGATTGACATAATCCCCCCCATTATCTGTGTGTATTTTCTTGATAGAAAGAGATGACTGCTTCTCAACAAAAGCCTTGAAGTTCTTAAAAGTAGCAAGGACCTCACTCTTGTACTTAAGAAAGTACACCCAAGAGCGATGTGAAAAGTCATCAATGAAGGTGAGTGCATACTTAGCCCCTGGAAATGAGCGAGTTGGAAATGATATGAGATCGCTATGTACCAACTCAAGAGGTGTTGTAGCATGCCATGATTTTCCTTTAGGAAAAGGATATTTATTTTGTTTTCCAAGGACACAATCTGGACAAACTCCATCAGTACAAGAAACTTTAGGAAGACCAAGCACCAATTTTTGTGTTCTCAACTGTTGCAAATATATGTAGTTGAGATGTCCAAATATTTCATGCCAAAGCTTATTCAAAGCATCAACATGTTCGATGAAAGAGGAACCTAAGGAAGACTCAAAAGAAGCAAACTTATGCAGTCAAGAACTATGATCTACTTTTCCAGATGCAACAACAATGTTTGGATTTTGTAGTTCTCGAATGATTACATCATTAGGAGAAAACTCTACTATTTTCCCATTACCAGAATGAAAAATATGATATATAGAGAGAATATTTGCAGAGATGTCACGAACAAGAAGAACATCATTAATTCACCCTTTATCTAACTGCACTATGCCAAATCCAAGAACATCCAATTGTGTAGAGTCTCCAACTGCAATTTGTGAAATGCAACATTCAGATGTAGAAGCCAACAACTCATGAGAATGAGTCATGTGGTGTGAAGAACCAGAATCAAGTATCCATCTATCTGAAGATGCATACAAAGCTTGAGCTGATAAAGCATGTCCTTTACTAGTAGAAGAAGGTTTTGGTACTAAAATCTTATGTTGCTTCATGGATTCATTCAAAGCTTCAAGTTTCAACCAACACTTAGATTCTACATGCCCAAGTCCGCCACAAAAACTACAAGTGTAATTTGAACTTTTCTTCTTTGTCTTGGAGGAAGACTCCCCAGACTTGGAAGATGGAGAAAAAGGTTTTGTTTTCTGCTGAGGCTTGGAGGTAAACTCACTAGCTGGAGCAAAATCTTTCTTCTGCTTATACCGAGTCTTGTGCTTAGTTTTGGAGGTATGAGCCACAAGAGCCTTATTGTTAGAGCCAAACAGAGCATCTAATTGAGTAAGTTTAGATTTTTCTCTAATAAGACGCTCACAAAAAAGCTCAAAGGAAGGCATTTTAAACTCACTTCCTAGTGCATCCATAGTAGAATAAAATGCGGAAGAAAATACCTGATAATGACCTTTTAGCTTGGATAAAATCAAGAAGATGCACTCTTCATCTGATTTAGTTTTTCTGCACCCTTTTAGCTAAGCCACTAGTAACTTGAATTTGGTAAGATAGTCTTCAACGGATGCATGCTCATCTGGTACCAGTGATGACAACTCCGTTTCCAATTGCAGGGCTCGAAATTCATTGATTTTTCCAAATAAGGAATCCAACTTGTCCCAACTTGCTTTCGGAGTTTTACAATCAACTATGTGGAACAACAAGCTATCTTCCACATGCAAACCGATGAGGCCCATGGCTTCATCAAGTTTATTTTGATAGGCAAACCTCTCGATTTCCTTGGTGAACACAGGTTGAGCCTCGAATAACATCTGCCAAATCCCTTTTGATTGCAACAACTGTTGCATTTTAAGTTGCCATGTGTGATAGTTATGGGGAGTTAGGAGCTCAAAAATCCTTAACTCTTCCATTTACAATAAAGGGTACAATAAAACACCAGATCTAGGTGTATTATCTCAAAAGGGAATGGAAACCTAGTCTCTAAACAAAGAGCTCTAAAAATATACAATATACAGATTAATAATAGTTGGGTAGAGGCAATTTTAAATGTTTCCAGGTTCAGAACAAATATCCATAGGCGCACAAAGACAACTATCTCTTCAGCTCGCCCAATTTTTCTTTGTGCGCCTATGGATATTTGTTTCACTCTTTCCCCTTTACGTGTGAAACACCACTCCAGACTTAGTATAGCGCTTAATCTAGCCGTAAATTTCCGGTGGAGACAAGGGTGAACATAACAACATCCGTAATGAAAAAATGGACGCCTTACAACAACGATCAAGGACAACTTGCATCTCTCAGCAAAATATGAGAAGGGGTTTGCAATTTCACTCTGATACCATGTAGATATTGAGAAAAGACAATATCACAGGCTCAAGGAAACAACTGCAAAAACCAACAACCTTCTACAAAAAAGAGACACTAATCTAATTGATCTGCTTGCTTATTACATTGAATATCTCCTCTATTTATAATAGGATGAGAGGAGACAACATTCATTAAGGTAGATGGATAACTCACTCATGAAGTAATGAGACAAGAAGATGGATGGGCAATTTACCCACTCCAGTGATAAGTCAAAGAAGCACATGGTGATTGTCCATAAACAACCAAGAAGGATGACATGTCCTACCTATCCTAAGTAAACTTATACATCAACAAACAAGAGGGTGCATAGCAACAATCACCCACATAGTCAACACGTCCCAGCTCTTGGGCTTCAATATCATCACTATAAATTCTTTATATCTTCTCTAGTTGTTGATGCCTAGATCTTTATAATCTAGAGATTCCCAAACATGAATGGGTTTATTTTTATCATTTCCTATATTCTTAGTGGAATGCCAACAATACAAGAACTTCAGACAATAATCACTATAGAAAAACAAAAAAATTCATCTGAAGAGTATACACATACATTTGAACTCGAGAAAAAGAAAAACTTCTCGGGGTAGAAAAAATATGGAGTATACTAAAATCAAAATACAGAAGTTTGCAAAGCTCTGTCCACAGATTATACTTTGCTCTTCCTTTATTGGTTGATCCCGGTAGACAGAGTGCCCACAACTATTTTTTCTTCATAGCAAATGTAAGATGGAAGAACATAAGAACTAATTTACTGCTAGCACCTACAAGATTGAATTCCAAGCACTTGGTCGAAGATTACAAGAAGAAGTTCAGGTGTCAAGAGTTTTGAATTCCCAATCATTATAAATCAAGAGAACTCAACAATTTTTATACTTGAAAACATAACTATTGTCATTCTCTGAGAAAGGTCAATTGAAAAATTTATTGTCATTCTATGAGAAAGGTCAATTGAAAAATCTATAAATGTATCAATCTGAACCCATAATTCATTCATAAGAAGCCACAAAAAATACATAATAAGGATCTATAGGAATTCCCTCTTTCAATCATACAATTTTTTTAATTGAAATATATAAGTAGAGATGAACTTATCTATTCAAAATTTACAGACCAACAACCAACTTAGTGAGTGATTTCCACCCAAAGGTAGGTAGTTTGGAGTGGACACCACCCCTTAGTTGGGATATGATACTACTAAGGTTAAGTACGACACAAACAAATTTGAATTATAGACTTCAATACGTTCAAACCAATAATTTTTACTGTTGGTTTTTTTAGGACAGAGAAACACTAAGTCACCCTCATTACCTGCCCAACACAACACAAGGAGCATCACCTTCTCTGTTGTACATTACCTCAGACAATACTCCTTATATTATTGTTCATAATGTGCATGGAAAGGTTTGGGATAATATTTCAAGATTGCATAGAATCTTATTAGTTTCTTTGCGTTTTTCTCAATCTAAAAGTTTCCTCTCATGGCTAGTTTGTTTTATATGGACTTAGCACTTAATTTTTGTTGTCTTTTCTCTAAAAAATATTTTCTCCCCTTTTTCCTTACAACCCCTTCTCTCTCATTCCAATTTCCCATGCATGCATGATAGCAAGATAATTTTAATTGAAATTTTTTCCTAGTTCCAAGAATGTAGGGAAGATAACTTGCTAGATTTTAGGAAATGGTGGCCTAGATTGAGGAATTTGTTTCCTCCACTCTTCTTAATCCCTTTTAGCTTTGAAATTCAATTTTTGAAATAATTGAAGGCTCAAAGTAACATAAGGTAGATGCTTTTAGGCATAAACCCCCTTAGACCCCCTCACCTTTCCCCTCTTGTGGTATCATAGCCCCTTTTGGTCTTCTACCGACCTTGGTCATTTTTTTATTAACTGCAGAAATAAAATAGTTACAATATTTAAGAGGGTCAAACTGAGATATTGCAATCTAGGTCCATAAAATGTAGAGAGAAATGAACCACTTGTAGTTATTTTTGGAGTTTTTGGGTGAGGCTTTGATGTTGTGGCATCCTTGATAAAAGGACGGGACCTTGTTGAAGGTGATATTTTCGAAAATAATTAGAATGCATAAGAGAACATAGAGATGAAAGCATGGTGAGTTAATAAAGTTAGGTATTAGTACATGAAATGGAAAAGAGAGGAAAGTTGTTGTGGTGAGATGGATGACATGCTGATGTTGCATATGTTGAGTGGTGAAGCTGTGACGCATGGTAGGAAAAGGTTAGTGGTTGGATGAGCAAGTGTTAAATTCAATTTTATTAGCTCATCCAAAAGTCAAATGCATAGGAGTTGAAGTCTCTTATAATGTGGGTGGTGTAGTGATGTGGGGATGTAAAGGAGTAACACAGAGTAAGTCTCTCATGTCTCACCCTTGTATTGTCCCACATGATGTAATACGAAGGATAGGGAGGAAGTGGAGCAAGGTGATGCAGTGCAGGTGCGAGGGTGGAGGTTAGAGTAAATGCAAAGGTAGAGGGTGGAGCAAAGACCATCAACCAAATTAATGTGATGTTCTCCCACTTCCCACCCTTTCCTTCACTTAATATGACTTAAGTGATGTGGGGTGGAGAGAAATAGATTACATGAAGAGGGTTAATAAAGGGTATGCAGACTCCTCCCCCAAGAATTTAATGCAAACATAGTATCTATATGGGAGAGGAGTAGAGGAGAACATGGATGAATGAACTAACATTGTATGAAGATTGAGGAGAGGAAGGAAGATGACTTCGAAGTGAAGATGAAACATGGATAGTTTTGAGAAGAGTAGTTGAGTGGCAGGCCAAGAAGATCAAAGGTTAAGTGATAGAAAAACTATTATAGGTCAAATGAAGATAAATATTAGTGAGCAAGAAAGGAAAAGGGGGTGCTCCAAATAAAGAAGAAGATAGAAAACATAGCCATGGCCTTTGGCTTGGCAACATAAAGTGTTTGTAATGTAAAAAGAGGTTGCAAAAGTCGAGTGCTTTATTGTAAATATTTTCTTCATAATTAATAAGTGAGAGATCCATTAAAAGAGTGATTTTCCTTGTTAGGTTTCCATATAAAATCCCATGTTGAAATGTATGATAATGTTTTCTAATTTAGTACCATGAATATTCTATTTTTTTTGAATAATTGTTGTATTTTGTAGAATATATTTCCATTGTGGTATTCTAATATTGTAAAGGGAACATCCTTCACTCTATCAACCCACTATAACATGTACAAGGAGCCATCTCGTGCATTCCCTATAGAACCACTATAGGAATACAAAATTAATTTTGATATTTTCCTATACCTAAGGAGTTTTAGGTTATTAAATAAAAAAAAATACCTAATATGAACACGATGAATTCAACCTCTAAGTATGTGTACCCATGTCAAAAAGGCCGTGATTTTTTTAAGGAACTCAAGTGTTTGATCATACATATTTCGTAACTATAATAATAATAATAATAATAATCTATTTTAAGGTCACGGCCAAGCCAACACACCAATTTGGTGTATGAGACCCCCTTGTTTGTGGGACAAGGGACCCCCCTTCGCCCAACGATTTGACTGGTAAAGTCTACGAAGGTATACATACCCTACCCCCCTTTGGATTTGAACCTGTGACCTCTTAAGAGGAAACACATGTTCTT
>ML816142.1:149960-163521 GCA_009831015.1 Picea engelmannii | reverse complement strand
ATAAAGTTCCATAAATGGTGTCATTTTTGTTGCAGTATGAAAGGAAGTGTTATACCACCATTCTTCCAAGGGTAACCATTTGAACCATTGTGTTTGTTTATTAGAGACAAAGCAACGAAGGTAGCCTTCCAGACATTTGTTCATTATCTCGGTTTTTCCATCAGATTGAGGATGATAGGATGAGATATGATCCAATTGAGTACCCAAACAAGAAAATAATTCTGTCCAAAAATGTCTAGTGAAGATGGGATCTCTGTCACTTACAATAATCTTTGGGCTTCCATGTAGCTTTTGAATTTCCTCCATGAATGCAGTGGAAAATGTACTAGATTTGAAGGGATGAGAGAGTGCACAAAAGTGTGCATACTTGGTCTGTTAGCGATATTTCTTGTAGGGGGGGCTAGAATGCAAAAGAATGGGTTAAAAACCCACTTTTCCTAAGTTTTGGGTGATAATGCACCCATGGTAAGTAACGAGCAAGTTCGAGTGGCAGCAATTCGCGCACCTGGATCAACGACGCGTATAGAATTACGGACCCCCCTGCCTTNAATCGCGGGCGCATCTCTTCAACGGTCCAGATCAGCGTGCTTGGATCAACGACGATAAAGGAAATTCCAGACTCCCCCTGCCTTTCTACCTTTAAGCAGAGGGGGGGGGTCCCGGAATCACAGACCCAACTTTTCGACGACCGAGATCGACGCGCCCGGATCAACGGTGCTTGGACACTCCCGTCCTTCTCAGCTGCTCTGTGTTTAGCCAGCATGGGCCCTTCTCCCATCATGTCATCCTCCAGAATTGCCTTTCCCCCGCTACTGTGTGTCATCTGTCCTCCTCCACTCTTTCGTCCAGTTGGCCCTTTCCCTGTCTCATCGTCCACTCACCACCTGCCACATGTCCCTTTCCCTCCACGTCATCCTCCCACTAAATTACGTCTATCACGTCTACTCTCCTGCCTACTCCGCTTATATCCTTTTGCCATGTGTCATCCCCTGCCACCTCTCTCGCACCTCATCGCTTCACCCCTGCGGTCCGACCCCATCACTCCGTTGCCGAGCCCCACCTTCCGCGTTGGCCTCCATACCCATTCTTCAAGCCATTCAATTATTCTAGGTGGCAGCGCGGGAGGCCCTCCGCGTTGTAGAAGTGTCGAGTTGGCCGAGTCATCCTCGATCCCGATGAAGCAGTTATTGAAGTGGTTGGTGGTGGTTAGACATCTCCTCCACCATAATGGGAAAGCACGACAATGAGTTAAAGGCACGTCGATTCGCCGTTGTAACTGTCAAAGAATTAGATTGCGTCTAACATAAGTTGCACGACCTTTCAGAGGTTGACTGTCAGAAAGCCATGCAGACGCAAAGCCTTCAATGCAGTGTCTTGATTTTGTCGCTGATTGTTGTTTTGAGTATATGAAGGCATTTTCGCCATTTTTGTATCTATCGATGGTAGAGCTAAGATCCCGACTGTAAAGTTTCAACCACCATTCTGGTTTCCTGGTTATGCCTCTGTGTTTGAGATTTCTTGTTTTATGACAAACAGTTCTCCTTTTCCATCTTTGTTTCATCTCATGCTAGGGAGTTCATGTTCGAATGATTCACTTGGATTGTTGCAATTATGTTATGATAAAGAATTTGTTGTGACATTATTGTATTCTCTGGTCTTCTGTATTTGAATGTAAAAGGATCTTGCGTTCGGATGCTTTCTTCTCCAGTCTGTTACAAACCCGATGTTTATGATAGACCTTCTCACTCTTCTCATGCAAGTCTTCCCCCTACTCACCCTTTATTGCAACTCGCTGTTTGAAGTTTATCAAGACCTCACTCGTCCATGCATGCCTGGCCTAGTTTTTGAGTTGAGACGATATCGTTCTGAGTCTTTCTTCATTTGATCACCTCTTTAAAAAATCGTGACATTAAACTGATGGCTGTCAGGATCTGCTCCTGCAAGCAATCTAGGAGTGACTTCTGATGCTAACATTTCTGGCACCGTTGCCGGGGACCAAAGTTGAATATTTTCCCCGGGATTGAACGACAACGATCAACTGATTCTGAAGGTGCATCAGAAATCAGAACTTGAAGATTGCTACTATGCACCTGGCGACTCCATTGTGACGACTCCACTACGGCGTTGGATCAGTTGTGGCTTCCAGCAGCAGACACATGAGGTCCCATCCACAACTGCCTCTGGCTACAACTGAAGAAAATATGGAGGTGATTCTCAGAAAAGGAAAGACCCCTCAAGGAGAAAGCTTCACCTCTGAATCAGGTATTTCCCCACCTCCTTCCGTAAAAACTCCATTTTCTTATTCTCAGCTTCCTAGTCATCCTTCCTCTGAGGTTTCCCGTTTTCTGAATTTCGGGAGTGTTCCTGCTGAGTTTTCTCCTCCTGGTCTATTATCAGAGGGAGAGATCCTTGTCGCTCCCGCCTCTCTGGAAGTTGTGCCTCAGTACAAACCTCAGGCCTCAGAAGGTTTCACCACCCCTCCTGTTACTACTACTACTCAGAGAGAAGTATCTGCACATTCAAGTCCCTTAGCCTTCTCTCCGTTTTTCCCGTCGTCTCCTTCGAGAACCTCCTTTCCGACATCTCCCGTTCACACTCCTTCTCCTCCTAGTTCTCCTCCACCTAATATCCCCATGGCTGGTGCTAATCCCCCTCTGAATAGGATGGATTCCATAGTCACTGCTAGATATGCTCCTTTAATCCTACCCCATCCTATGAATCGTCTCCCTATTGGAGACTATTTGAAATACATGCCCAAGTTCGTGGGAGAAGGAGACATAACTGCGGAAGAGCATCTAGCTGCTTTCTACAGTTATGCAGACAACTTAAACATTGAGAATGAAGATGTTTGGATGAGAGTCTTTGTCCAGAGCTTGGATGGCAAGGTGAGGAAATGGTTCAGAGGACTGGCCCCTGGATCTATTGCTGAAATCGAAGCCCTGGATAATGTTTTCCTGAGGCAGTGGGGAGATAGGAAAGATTACATGTATTACATGACATAGTTTGGGTCTCTGAAAAAGATGGAAGGAGAGTCTATCTATGACTTCTCCAAAAGATTCAACAAAATGTATAACAAGATTCCTGCAGAGGTAAATCCCTCTGAAGCCTTTGCTCAGATTTCCTACGCTGGTGAATTCGACCCTAATTTTTGTCTTCTATTGAGAGAAAGAAGAGCCACCTCCCTAGCTCAGATGCAATATGCGGCTATAGAAGTGGAATCCAACATACTAGCAGCTGATAGACTGAGGAACATGGCCGACGCAAACAAAAGAAAGGGAAAATCGGAAGCCTCAATTGTCGGCCCATCACTGCCCCACCCTCAGGTGAATGAGATGACCCAGGTGATGAAATTTATGAAAGAAGAGATGGAGAGATTGAAAGTGGAAAGGAAACAAATGAACAAGGGCCCTCAGAGCACCGAGAACAGAGCAGGTTTTAGAAAGCCACATAATTTTTCTCCTCCAACTATGCATAGAGAGAAGGAAAGAGACAGAGACGACCAAAGAATTTAGGCTCCCTTCCATAACAATTTTGTGGCCAATAATGATGAAGGAGAAACATATGAGCTTGATCCTGAAATCCACTGCTTAGAAGATGCCCCTCCTTTTCCTCATCTGACTCAATCAGCATACGAGGAGTCCCTCATGAATAGTCAGCTTAATGAATTGAGCAAAGAAGACAAAGCTAGTGGTGGCTGAGGCATGTATAACCTGAGATCCGACAAAAGGGTGGCAGTACCCGATGTTCCGAAGCAGTCCACTAGAGCAGAGAAGCCTGCTAATGAGGTAGCAGATAGTCACAAAGGTAAGAAGGCCCAACCCCTCTCTCCCATTGTCCAAAATTGTGTTCCTAAAATTAGAGAAATTCCAAAGCTTACATCTTCTTTTAATTTCAAGCATGAGATTCAAAAGATTAGAGTCCCTGTGCCCCTCACCGAGCTAGTCAAACACAACGAATTCAAAAAATGCTTCTCTGACCTTTTGAAATCTGAATCCTCATACCCTTCCACAGACCTCATAAACCTCCAAGATGAAAATCCAACAGTTGTCCTAGGCCCCATGGTGGAAGACAAAGATGATTCATCCCCTCCCTTCTACACCTCCCTGAACATACATGACAAAGTACTGCACAACTGGTTGATGGATTCAGGGGCCTCTCACAACCTCATGCCCAAAACCGTCATGGAAGAATTAGGACTGGAGGTCACCCGAGCCTATCATGACCTCTATTCTTTTGACTCCAGGAGAGTTCAGTGTCTTGGAGTCATCAAGGACATGGTAGTCTCTTTGTTTCAGCTGCCCATGAAGAGTATGGTCATGGATATTGTGGTAGCTGATGTTCCCCCCAAGTTTGGCATGTTGTTGTCAAGATCTTGGATTAAGAGACTTGGAGGGACATTACATATGGATCTCACATATGCCACCATTCCAGTCTTTAGGGGAGAACATAGGAGGTTGTACAGAGAAGCCCAGCTAGCCTACATAGTTAGTGACGAAGCAAACCCCACTAATCACCCCATATTTTCACTTGACACTAACTTAGGGTCTAGTTTGTTACAGGTCACTGAGACTCCTGAGGCCCCTTTGCAGATCAGAAAGCAACCCCTTCTCAATTAGGAGATGCCTCCTTCATCCACCTCTGTTTGGAAGATGTTCTTTGACGGAGCTTCCTCCAGTATGGGTGCAGGTGCCGGAGTGGTATTCATATCCCCTTCTCAAAAGACCATATCTCTGTCATACAAGATGGAATTTGAAGTCACCAACAATGTGGCCGAGTATGAAGCTCTGTTTCTGGGATTAAGAGCTGCAAAGGAAATGGAAATTAAGGAGATGGATGTGTTTGGAGATGCAGAACTGATTGTCTAGCAGGTCAAAAATGTTTATCAAGCCAAGCATCCTCGTCTCAAGAATTACAGGAATGAGGTATGGGACCTTGTTAATAATTTTTTCTTGGCTTTTAACATTTCCTACATTCCAAGGGAGGAAAATTCCCCAGCCAACTTTTTATCTTTCACAGCTAGTCTGCTCGAAGTTCCTGCGCTGCCCACTGTTGGGTCCGATGTTGAAGTAAAATACAGACCCTCTGTACCAGACAATGTCAAGCATTGGAAGGTATTTGAAGATGATTTAGAGATCGAAAAGTTTCTTCAATCAGTTGATGACTTTTCTGCATCACACATAGATGAGGACCCTGACATTGAAGGAGAACCTGACCATCACCCTGGAGAATTGTTGAATAAAATTGCTGACCACCAGATTATACAGCTACCAAGCAACCACATACCGAAAGGACTAATCCCATTAGAAAGGTTGTTTGATGGGAATGATGTGGCAGTAAAGGGTAGATTTTCAGGTGATGATGCTGACACAGCTGAATGCAACATAGGCACACCAGAGGAGCCCAAGTTTGTCAAATTGTCAAGGAGTTTAACCGAGGAGAAGAAGGCCGAATACACTGAGTTGCTGAGGGAGTTTGTCGATGTGTTCGCATGGACCTACGAAGACCTCAAAAAATACAACACATCTGTCATTGAGCACAAGATCCCACTAAAAGAAGAGGCTAATCCATTCAAGAAGAAGCTGAGAAAGATAAATCCCATGTTGCTACCTGTCATGGAGAAGGAAGTGAAGAGGCTTCTAGATGCCCAAATCATTGTCCCCTTGAGATACTCCGACTGGGTGGCCAATTTGGTCCCAGTGAGGAAGAAGAATGGAGAAATCAGACTCTGCGTCGATTTCAGGAACCTGAACAGAAGTTCAAGGAAGGAAAATTATCCCCTGCCTAACATGGAATATATATTGCAGAAGGTCACTGGCGCATCTAGAATATCTATGATTGATGGCTTTTCTGGTTACAATCAGATATCAGTCATGCCTAAGGACAGGGAAAAAACAACCTTCACCACTCCTTGGGTCACATTTATGTACGCCAAGATGCCTTTCGGATTGATGAATGCAGGAGAAACATTTCAGCGAGCCATGGACATAGCCTTCATCGGGGAAAAAAATAAGTTTGTGGTGATTTACCTAGATGACATAACAGTCTTTTCCAAGACTGATAAAGAGCACTACTACCACTTGAAGAAGGTTTTCCAGAAGTGTCGGAGGTATGGCCTATATTTAAATCCCAAGAAATCATTGTTTTCTATGCAAGAGGGAAAACTATTAGGCCATATAGTGTCAGCAGAGGGAGTAAGGATTGATCCTGACAGGGTAGAAGCAATTCAGACCCTGTCACTTCCCAGATCTAAGAAAGAGGTTCAGGCATTTTTGGGAAGGATTAATTTTCTTAGGAGGTTTGTTTCAAATTTTGCTGAGTTGGTGAAACACATCACAGCCATGCTCAAGAAGGGGAATGAAGTAAAATGGACCTCTGAACCCAGGGAATCTTTCGTTCAAATAAAGAAGGCGTTGACTGAGGCACCTATGCTAATCAGTCCCAATTATTCCAAAGATTTTCTGATATTTTCTTTTGCTTCCTGTAACACAGTAGCGGCAGTTTTGTTGCAAAAAAATGATCAAGGGCGAGAACAACCTATTTCTTTCTACACCAAGGCATTAAGAGACGCAGAACTCTGATATGAGATCATGGAGAAGCATGCCTATGCCCTGGTGAAGGCTCTTAAAGCTTTCAGAGTGTATGTATTGCACTCAAAAATCACCACGTATGTCCCTTCAACCTCTGTGAAGGACATTCTTATACAACCTGACATAGACGGAGGAAGAGGTAAATGGATCGCCAAGATCCTAGAGTTCGATCTGGAAATCAAGCCCACCAAGCTGGTAAAGGGTAGGGCTTAGCCAAGTTGCTGGCTGAATCCAATTGCAGAGCCTTGGGAATCAATTTCACCAATGAGCAAGCTGAGTCATCCAACAAGAGTTCCCAAAGAGCTTTACCACTAGCAGCATGCGCTTGGTACAAGGATATCTTGTAATTCTTGCAAGAGTTGAGGCCTCCTGATGGGATGGAAAAAAGCAAGGCAAGAGATTTAAAGCTCAAAGTGGTCAAATATTTCCTCATTGACCAAATTTTGTACTGGAAAGACCCTCTAGGGGTATTATTAAGGTGTCTGGACCCACAACAAGCCCAGAAGGTTATGTTCGATTTCCATGGCAGTCTCTGTGGAGGTCATCATTTTTGGAATACCACAGCTCACAAGATCCTCCGAGCTGGGTATTATTGGCCCACCTTATTTCCTGATGTCTGCGGAGAAATCAGAGCGTGCATCAAATGCCAGAAGTTCTTGGGAAAACAACCGCTCAAATCCCTGCCATTAAAGCCTGTGGTAGTCTCAACACCATTTCAGCAGTGGGGATTGGACTTCATTGGGGAAATTCATCCTCCCTCAAGCAACCAGCATCGATGGATTCTGACTGCAACCGACTATTTCACCAAATGGATAGAAGCTGTCCCTACCAGAAGCACCTCTCACAAAGTAATTATCAGCTTCCTAGAAGATATCATACCTAGGTTTGGCTTCCCTAGCAGAATCGTCACCGATAATGCTCCCCCATTTCGGTCTGAGCCTCTGTTCAAGTTTTGTGAAGAGTTCGAGATTTCACTGCTTCACTCTACTCCTTATTATCCTCAAGGAAACAGATTGGCAGAGTCCTCCAACAAAAGTATGATCAAGCTCATTAAGAAGCTACTGGAGGATAATAAAAGGGCCTGGGACTCAAAGCTCAAGTTTTCTCTCTAGGCTGATCGGGTGACAACCAAGAAATCCCTGGGCCTCTCACCCTTCCAACTTGTTTATGGAATAGAGGTCGTTTTCCCCACTCATCTCGCCTTACTTGTGGCGAATTTCCTTCAGGACTTTGAAGGAGAAACTAATCAGTTGATCAGAAGGATTCATCAGATGGTGGAAGTACAACAGATCAGAGAACAGGTCACGAACATGGCCTACCATCACTAGCAGAAGATCAAGCAGGCTTTTGACAGAAAGAGCAGAAAGGAAGAATTCGAGCAGGGTGACCTGGTACTCAAGTGGGAAGCACCCAGGCAGGATAGGGGCAAGCATAGTAAGTTTGATGCCCTCTAGTTCGGGCCTTTCAAGATCCTGGAAGTATTTGCAAACAATACTTACAAGTTGCAGGATCTGGAAGGAAAAGAAGTTTTTAGCAGCCCAGTAAATGGGCACTTCCTAAAAAAATGTTTTTTGTGAGCCACAGTCGGCTCTTTTTGTTGTGTTTTGTAAATATGGTTTTGTTTTTGTTCTTGGCCTAATAAATGACTCCATAGCCCAACAACAAAGGCACTAAATCTGCAAAAGTGTTCTTAGAGCATCACAGGGACGACTCTATCCCCCATGGAGCCAAATGTTAGCGATATTTCTTGTAGGGGGGGATAGAATGAAAAAGAATGGGTTAAAAGCCCACTTGTCCTAAGTTTTGGATGATAATGCGCCCGTGGTAAGTAACGAGCAAGTTCGAGCGGCAGCGATTCGCACGCCCGGATCAACGGCACGTATAGAATTCTGGACCCCCCCCGCCTTTCTACCTTTAAGCGGGGGGGGGGTTCAAAATCGCGGGTGCATCTCTTCAACGATCTAGATCAACGCGCTCGGATCAACGGCGATAAAGTAAATTCCGGACCCCCCCTGCCTTTCTACCTTTAAGCGGAGGGGGGGGGTCCGGAATCACAGACGCAACTTTCCAACGACCGAGATCGACGCGCCCGGATCAACGGCGCTTGGACACTCCCGTCCTTCTCAGCTGCTCTGTGTTTAGCCAGCATGGGCCCTTCTCCCATCATGTCATCCTCCAGAACCGCCTTTCCCCCGCTGTCGTGTGTCATCTATCCTCCTCCACTCTTTCATCCAACTGGCCCTTTCCCTGTCTCATCATCCACTCACCATCTGCCACGTGTCCCTTTCCCTCCACGTCAATCTCCCACTAAATTACATCTGTCACGTCTACTCTCCTGCCTACTCTTCTTATATCCTTTTTCCATGTTTCATCCCCTACCGCCTCTCTCGCACCTCATCGCTTCACCCCTGCGGTCCGACCCCATCACTCCGTTTCCGAGCCCCACCTTCCGCATTGGCCTCCATACCCGTTCTTCAAGCCATTCAGTTATTCCAGGTGGCAGCGCGGGAGGCCCTCCGCGTTGCAGAAGTGCCGAGTTGGACGAGTCATCCTCGATCCCGATGAAGCAGTTATTGAAGCAGTTGGTGGTGGTTAGACATCTCCTCCGCCATAATGGGAAAGAAAAACAATGAGTTAAAGGCACGTCGATTCGCCGTTGGAACTTTCAAAGAATTAGATTGCGTCTGACATAAGTTGCACGACCTTTCAGAGGTTGACTGTCAGAAATCCATGCATACGCAAAGCCTTCAATGCAGTGTCTTGATTTCGTCTTTGATTGTTGTTTTGAGTATATGAAGGCGTTTTCTCCATTTTTGTATCTATCGATGGTAGAGCTAAGCTCCCGACTGTAAAGTTTCAACCACCATTCTGGTTTCCTGGTTATGCCTCTGTGTTTGAGATTTCTTGTTTTATGACAAACAATTCTCCTTTTCCATCTTTGTTTCATCTCATGCCAGGGAGTTCATGTTCGAATGATTCTCTTGGATTGTTGCAATTATGTTATGATAAAGGATTTGTTGTGACATTATTGTATTCTCTGGTCTTCTGTATTTGAATGTAAAAGGATCTTGCGTTCGGATACTTTCTTCTCCAGTCTGTTACAAACCCGATGTTTATGATAGACCTTCGCACTCTTCTCATGAAAGTCTTCCCCCTACTCACCTTTTATTGCAACTCACTATTTGAAGTTTATCAAGACCTCACTCATCCATGCATGCCTGGCCTAGTTTCTGAGTTGAGACGATATCATTCTAAGTCTTTCTCCATTTGATCACCTCTTTAACAAATCGTGACATTAAAATGATGGATGTCAGGCTCTGCTCCTGCAAGCAATCCAGGAGTGACTTCTGACGCTAACATGGTCAGTTTATTAACAATCACCATGATGACACTCTTTCCTTTAGAATTTGGTAACCCTATGATGAAATCCATGGAAACCTCCTCCCAACGCTGACTTGGGATGGATAATGTTTGTAAAAGACCTGGGGTCTTAATTGTTTCCACCTTATTTTGTTGGAAAACCAAACATTCTGCCACAAACCTTTGAACATCAGTTTTAAGGCCATCCTAAAAAAATCCTTCTTGACTCTATGGTAGGTTTTCAAAAAGAACGAGTGCCCTCCTACTGGAGAGGTGTGCAATTCCAATAGTACCTTTTGTTTGAGTTGGGAGTTCTTACATAAATATAAGTGATCTTTGTACCATAGTGAATCATTTTTCCATGTAAATGTATCCGATGCACTGGAATCCTGCTACAACCTTTGAATGAGAGTCCACACTTTTTCGTCATTCTTCCATTCATCCCTTGCTTCTATTATCCAATCGGGTTGGATGATCGAGATAGCACAGAGAAAGGCCTCAACATGTTGGAAAATATTTAATAGATAGTGAATGTTTGTCATTGATGGCAAGTACAACAATGAAGATGGCATCAGTACATAAAGTATGTAATAGATGGGCATTATGAGAAGACGTTGCAGAGAAGATTCGAATAAGCTCAGAAGAGATAGTGTAGAGGATTATTGGTAGATCATCGATGGAAAGATCAGAGTAAGCGGAACAAAGTAAGCTCAGGAGGAGAAGCAACATTTTTTATCATTGGATCCCATTTTACAATTCCTGACTCCATTTCGGAGTTTCGCGACTCGCGACTTGAAGAGGCAAGAAATATGACCATTGCAATCACGATATGCGAAATCGTGATTTAATCGCAGTCGTCAGATCAAGGTGTGATCTGGACCGTCGAATCCATTTCGAAGTTTCACAACTCGCGACTTGGAGAGGCAAGAAATATGACCATTGAAATCGCGATATGCGAAATCACGATTTAATCGCAACCGTAGATTCATCAAAATCGTGGACCCTTGATTTAAGCTCCATCTCGGAGCTTCGCGTATCGGGACTTGGAGTGACGAGAACCTCCATCATAGGAATCATGAGAAGCAAACTCACGATAAGATCTAGACCGTCAGATCACCAAGAGTTCTATACCGTTGATCTAAGCTCCATCTCGGAGCTTCGCGTATCGTGACTTGGAGTAACGAGAGCCTCCATCTAAGGAATAGCGAGATGCGAGATCGTGAAAATATCTGGACCATTGATTCATCGAGTTTGTGGACCGTCGATCAGGGTCAATGAAGACCATAAGTTCACAACGCCTTATAGTGCAGCCTGTGGTCATCGCATATGGTCACGTGGAGGAAGGACCTAGTGCAGATAAGCTCTGCCTCGAAATTTCGGGGATCGCGTCTGGGAGTGTCAAAAAATGGGATCATACGAATGCTGAAATACGAAAAAGGTGAAATATCGCTATAATTGGTGGTCACTGCCTGTGGTCACGTAGAGGAGGGAGCTAGAGCAGCCAAGCTCCTTTTCGGAGCCCGCAACATGAAGAGTCAAGATGCCTCATTGCAGAATCTCCAAATTGCAAAAGTGTGAAACGCTTAAATCACAACTAATCCAACGGTGCAGATGAAACTGAAGGAGATCGGAGGGATACTATTGCACGTCACGGTGTAACTGCCAGAACCACTAATGGTGTATGCCAGAGGACTCGAAGATACTTCGGGGTGATTGACAGAGGAGATGAAGAGTCTCTGGGAATCTTGAAGAGGGATGAAGATGCTCGTGGAGGCGATTGATAGCTGGATGAGCATTGAAGTCTGTAACTGGAACAGAGAAGGTCAGCTTGACTGTCACAGAGAAGACGAAGAGTCTCAACTACCAGAGAGGCTGAGGAATATCAACATAACATACAGTGATGATGAACGAGTGGATAAAACGACCAGAGAAGCCGAAGAGTCACGATGATGATCAGACAGAGCACTCGAGTTGTGGAGGATATCGGCACGGTGTGAGTATGCAGAGGCATTGTGTGCATTGCATGCACACAAGGTGCATAAAAGCTATAAATATACAGTACAGAGAAGAGATGAGGCTGTTGTTGTTGCTGAAATTATTGTGGATGTTGTGGTTGAAGGTGATTCATGCATGAAGAAGGATCAGAGTGAAATAGTTGAAAAGAATAGAAGAAGCACTGTGCAGTGAATGGACATGGCACACAGAGCATAAAAAATAGAAGAACATAATGGGTAGAAGATGCATACTGGAAGACAGTGAGGAAGTCCGAGTAGCCAAATCTTGCAGAACAGTGATGAGACTGGTAAGATATTATTGAACACTATATCACTGTAATAGGTTTCAATATTTCAAATTCATAATCAAGGGTGGTTGGGAGGTGCTAGGGAGGATAGGTGTCCTCAGAGGTTCAAGTGGGGGCTTGAACACAGGGAGTTGGTGCTTCCTTCTAGTTGGTGCTAGAGAAACCAGGGAGTTGGTGCTTCCGTCTAGTTGGTGCTAGAGAAACCAGGGAGTTGGTGCTTCCTTCTAGTTGGAGCTAGAGAAACCAGGGAGTTGGTGCTTCCTTCTAGTGGGTGCTAGAGAAAAATAGAGAGTTGGTGCACTCAGCAAGTTGCAGCTTGCAAAACAGAGGTAGTAGCCTCACAATGAGTTGGTACTCAAGTGTATGATAGTTTAAAAAATGTAAATAATACTTATCATATAAAGAAGAAGAGGTTTTTACCCTGTATGGGTTTCCTTGGGAAATTTCTGTCTCTGTGTTTCTCATATATGTGACTGATGCTGAATGTTCCATTGTTTATTTCCCTGCATTATTGTGATCATCATTGAGTGCCTTGTAAATATTTTAAAAGAAGCATAATTGTTTAAGCACGGTGACAAATGATTCACCCCCCCCCCCTGTCAGTTGTTCAACACAACATCTTCATCCTTTCTTGAGAGTACATCTGCCACAACATTTTGCTTCCCCTTTTTATAGACGATTTCAAAATCATAACCCAATATCTTGGTTACCCATTTTTGTTGTTCTTTTGAAGATAGTCTTTGTTCCAAGAAGTATTTAATACTATCATGATTTGTTTTGACCTTGAAGTGCCTACCTATTAGGTAAGGATTCCATTTCTTCAATGCATGTAGTATTTCCATCATTTCCTTCTCATAAATGGGTTTGTGTAAGTCCTTTCCCTTGAGTGGTCAACTTTCAAAAGCCAGGGGCCTTCCTTCTTGCATTAGGAAAGCACCAATTCCATTTCCCGAGGCATCACATTCCACAATAAAGGTTTTTGTGAAGTCTGGAGTGGTCAAGACAGGAGCTTTACACATCACCTCTTTAAGTTGGTCAAAATATTTAGTTTCCTCTGGAGTCCATGAAAATGCATCCTTCTTAGTTAGTGTCATTAAAGGTGCTTCTAGTCTTCCATAGTTTTGAACAAACTTGCGGTAGTAACCTTTCAAGCCCAAAAATTCTCTAATATTCTTCAATGTTTTGGGAATCGGCCTGTCCATCATGGCCTTAATCTTGTTAGGGTCTACCTTGACACCTTCATGAGATACAATATGACCCAAATACTCTACCTCCTTTACTCCAAAGAAACATTTGGATGGTTTGGCATATA